>JAFNEN010000697.1:0-212806 GCA_019343175.1 Oedothorax gibbosus | reverse complement strand
ATAAAAACCCTTTTAATTATTATTAAATACTTTTTATAAGATCATATGGTCTTGCATTCCTTAATTGGTACAGATGCGAAACAAAATAATGATGATGAAAACGATATTATTTTTCAATAATGTATTATTTTAGGATATAATTCGTAATAAAGATGTCTAAACATTTTTAATTAAATTACTAGTACTGTCATTGTAAAAATTTGTCATATATTAGCTTGCCTAATTAGGTTGAACGTTTCCGACTGACTATATCCAGCCTCCAAGGATATATATATATATATATATATATATATATATATATATATATATATATATATATATATTATATATATATTTTATATATATATATATATATATATATATATATATATATATATATATATATATATATATATATATATATATATATATATATATATATATATATATATATATATATATATATATATATAGCCACTGTGAGAATACTTTTAATCAATAATGTCCCTTTTCTTCTAATAATTACCTTTCAATATTTCTTTTAATATTTAATAAAGGCACAATAAACATTATACACTACAAATGATTAAAAATGTGCACGGTATTTGTCTTAAGTCTTCAAGAAATTTGAAAATTAGTAGGGGAAACTTGAGACACATGACCCAATTCCTAGTATTGTGCTTGTAAGTTTTAAAACCACTATTTAAGGATGCGTAAATGCAGTCAATTTATGCTTTATAAAGTATTACACAATGTATATTTGTATTTTTCTGAAATATTTACTGCAAAAGAAGTAAAATATAAATTGCTTACAACTTTAGTTTTGGGTCAAGAATCTCAATGTGTAGGATACATGACCCACTCATTAGGGATACGTGACTCAACCCATACATTTGAAAGTATGACTTAAAATAATCCAAATACCTTTACATAACAAAACTAACGTCATATAAAATTTATATACATAATTATTTTTGTCAGACAAAATTATTACTTCTTATTTTTAACGCATTAATTATTCTTATATTAATGAACTATTTGAATTTAAACGTAAAGTCTTGTTTAAATACAAAATTGGGGCTTCTTTTATTTTCAAAAAACACAGGTGTGTGAAGAATCGCTTCTATTTTATGAATATCAACTTTTGTTATATTATACACTTCAGGCTATTTAAAATATTTGCTTATCTTTGCATATCTTTTTTTTACAAAATGAATTGTATTAATGTCATATTTTTTTCTTCTTTTATCTTCAATACAAGTCTTGTTATATTTCGTTTCTTGCAATATTTGGTCGTTATACCAGTCATTTACTTTAGGAACTTCCTTGATTTTTTTTTAATTACTTGGCTTACTTCGGTCTATTCTTTTTGTTATTTTCTTGGGTCAAGTATCCCTAGTTGTGCCTTTTTTTATTAACCCCAAAAACCAAAGTCATTTGCAAATAAATACATAAACAATATTATTATCATAATTGTAGCTAAAAGCATAAACAAAACAAGTAACTAATTTACAAAATCTTTCTTTTAAACCAAAAAATGTAGACCAAAAAATCTTACGGCTCCAAAAATTTACTATTAGTGCATGAAAACGTATTTATTCGTATAGCTAAACACGTACACAATGATTCAGCTTTTTTTCACCATGTGATCAGCTGACTTGAAAGGAAAGGAGTGATGCCACTTCCAACTCATAAATTTTTTCCAATACTGAGAAAAAGGCATTGGGTCGGTATCCCTCTGGGTCAAATGTCCCTACTTTCTCCTAAAGAATAAAGTTTTCTAATATTCTGTCATATTTATTGTATTTTCAAATATACTATTAAGATCATTGCTTTGATTATTTTTTTAAATGTTAAATTTGTCAGAGGGCTATGAATAAAAATTATTTCTCCATGATATTTTCTTAGCCTTATTGTCCTTAATAACTAAAATTAGAATAAACTATCGAAAGGCACGCGCGTGCATGAAAGCGATTTATTTTTTTTAATATTGGAAGAATTTAGAAGTTATCATTAACTGAGTTATGTATTCTTGCTACGCATCCCCAAATTATTTTATTGTGTTAGGAACTGAATTTATAAACATGGTTTAACCCCAAAAAATAAAATGGAAAATATGGATTGTGTTGTTTTTAAACAAAACTAAAAATATAACTTATATCTACAAGAGATTTTATTGTATTTTTAATAATATAAAACATAAAATCATTTTACTACAAGAGGAAAAAACTAACTAATAAATAGAACTCATAAAATTAGTATTTGTTTAGATTGCTTCTCAGTCATTTAACAAAGTACGAATAAAAAATATCACTCAGCAATTGTAGTCTTTAGATAAATGAAAGCAATTGAAATGAAGAACAGGAACTTCTAATATTAATGAAGTGCTATTTCTTGTCAGCTTCCCGTCCTTTTCTTGTACAGATAAAATAAAAAAGAGCATTAAAGTTTTTCAACTGCTTGTTCCTATCTAACAGAGAGCTGTAATTTTGTTACAAATGTCTCGACCTAATACAAGTGATAAAATAACAAGATTACAGGTCTCTAAGTGTCTTGTTTGAAGACAAAATAAACCAATGGAAGTCGCAGAAAAAGCTGCGTATAGATTTTTAAGATAAAACGTCGATTTCACCATAAAATCAGCTTGAATTTAGCTGGGTTAATTTGGAGATTTTTTGTGTTGTTTGAGTATTTAAATTATAAAGAGGTATAAGTTAATTATGAATATTTTAGTTAATTACTATATACGTTATTTATGAACATAAGCCTACATACGGGTATGTTTTATATATTATATGGTAAAAATATTATAATTATTCAGAATACATTGCTGTACACTTATTTTAAAATAAGTGTACAACAATAAATATGCATCGAAATAAAAGGATATGACATTACTCTGTTTGTCCAGTGCGAAAGTTGTGAACTTAAGGACAAAAAAACTTTTTACAGTTTTTAAAAATCTGTACAACTTAATCTACACTGTAAAAATAGAATCGTTTCTGAATATTTTCGGCAGATAAAGTGCATGCCATTTTCAAAAACGTTTCCGAGTATGAACAAATAAAACACATTTAACTAATATCAACAAAAATATTTAATTTATATAATGCTTCTTTCATAAAACTATTCATCATTTAAGATCCTTTAATAGTGTACAAATTTTATATTAGTTACAAGCATTGCCTTTATTTCAGATCATGCTGTTTCAAATATATATCACCGTACTTAATTAATATAATTTATAGAAAATACGTTATTATATGTTTGTGGCCGAAAAGATAGCAAAAATATAATTTTCGTGAAATTTGAATGAAAAATAATAAAATTGTCTAAAGCCTCTTCAATAAATAGAAATCCAAACACCATTAGATCCCCATTTAATCTTAGTTGAAGCCATTTCTCATTAAGACCTACATACACGGAGAAACTGTCCCGAAAGCTGCAAATTAACCAACGTCATCAACAATTTTATTGCTTTTTTATTATATAACTTATATATTTTATTATCCATTTCATTAAAAAAGTTTCAAACGTAAATCTCTATGGAAGAAATTTTTCGAATACCAACACCTGAATAACTTGTTACTAAAGGACAAATGACCACACTGTTAACAATAATAGTTTAAGGTTGAACGAAATTACGGTTCAAAGTTGCTGCAACCATGTTTTGGTAGACAGTTGAACCATAAAACGGTATTTTCCAATTGCGTAACTATGGTGAGAGGGTGAACCATATGCGGGATTTTCCCAACGCGAAATTATAGTGAAAGGTTGAACCATAATATGATGTATTCCCAACGCGAAATTATGTTGAAAGGTTGAACCATAAAAAGGTTTCCCAATGTATAACAATAGTGAATGGTTGAACCATACTTGTTTTATTTTTGTAATCAGTTCTTTCAGTTCATTCCAGAATGTGATATTTATTTGAACTATTTTAAGGTGTATCTACCAGAAGTTTTTGATTTTTCACCAATATTTGGTTCAACGTTGAACTGAAATTGTTAACAGTGCAAATTCAAAAGACCAAAACTAGTTTATTCCGACATTTAAAAAAACAAAACATTTTTAAACTTATTAAACTTATTAAGCCCTCTTAACGAACCGAAATGCCCTCAACAGAACACCAAAACCTATGAAGGCCTTTACTGAAAAAAACACACCCTCGTCGCCCGTAAATTGCTATAGAAGAAATATTTCGGCCACAAACGTCTAAATCTGTTAGAACAAAAGGGGAAAACTAGGTTAGACTGACAGTTCGACGAACGAAACCTAATTAAACTGTTCAAAACCCACCTTATAGAATCGAAATGCCCACACAAGCACTTCCTGAAACCCATAAAGTCCTTCACGAAAAATCATTCTCAATTAACCCTCTTCGACCGTAAATCGCAAAGGAAGACAGTTTTCGTCTACAAACACCTAAATCTGTTGTAACTAAGTAACTAAAGGATAGGTGACTAAATTTCAAAATGCCAAAACTAGTTTAAGATGACAATTCAATGAACAAAACCTGTCAAAACCCTCCCAAATGAATCGCCCTCAAAAGAACACCGAAACCTATAAAGGCTTTCACAAAAGACTATACTCATTTAACTCTCATCTAGGAAGAAATTAATTATGTTCCGTAAATGATTAGAAGCGAATTAGCCAGCGAGATTGGCTGCATGATTACGAAGATGAATGTTGTGCTAACGAAACTGCTCCTTTGGTAAACACTTGTCGAAATTTTCGTAATTACCCCACTTCTACGCGATTCTCAAGGGCCCACTCGGGACTATATGTAAATTTTAATTCATCGATTAAAATACAAATAGTTCCTCTGCTTCCAGTAAGTCGAGCGTTTTAATTGAGTCCGAAGGCTCGATCAACTAACAGTTAGCTGAAAAGACTTTTCCTTATTTGCACAACAGTCAAGTTTAACTAAAGTTGTCTCGATTGTTGAGTTAATTTTAAAGATAGGTTAAGCTGTGATTTTGGTATTTTTAATTTCTTTTTGATAGTTTCAAACAAAAACACAAGTGTAGTTTTAGTGAATCGATGATAAACTATTAATTAGTTTTGTCTGTAACAAATTTAAAAGCATTTGTTTTTTTATATAAAGCAAATCAATTTGAGCAAAGTATGGAATATTAATATAAGAGAAATAATTTTTTTATTAATTGAGATTACCGACTGTTAAAACTCTTAATTTAGCGTTCAATAATTTAAACAAACTTTTCAAATAAATATCCATGAACGAGTACAATTTTTATAGAAACTAAACTTTTCTAAAAAGGCTTTAAAACACTTTATATGCTCGAAATATGTTCAGTGCATAACGCTTTTAACTAAATATATTTAAAAATGAGTTTCTTCAACAATAGACGATTCTTAACCCATTACTTCCCCACGTTTTATTTTTTATTCAAAAAATCTATAATTTGTGAAATAGACTCATTATGCATCCAAAATAAAATGGCAACAAGCAGGGGAAAAAATCTTAATTTCGTTAAAAAAAAATTGGAATCATAACTTTTGAATAAATTATAACAATGGTTGTTTGAAACTTTAGAATTGAATTTCAACTACTTTTAACAAATAATCATTTAAAAATTCAAGCACGGAGAATTTAGGGCCAATTAATTTAATAAAACTGTTTCAGCATGAATTTTATTTGACCATGTTTTTCATATTTTCATTTAACTAAAACAAACATTATTTTAGTTCTTTAAAAGACATGATTCTTAAAAATCTAGCGAGAAAATATAAATTCATAGAATTTTTTTGGAGAACTTAATAATAGTTATTTTAAATAAATGCGAGTTTACTTCGCAAGAAAATCACATGCTCATGATTCCAAATGGAGTCATTGGGAGTGCAAGGGTTAAAAGCTGATTTCTCAAGAAAAATACGATATCTTTCTTGTAATTTTATCAAACTAGTGAAAAAGAACACATCGTTTTTTTTATTTCCTATCCTCACTAAGCCGTAAGGGTTTTAAATTGTCTTCATTTCGCTCTCGTTAGATTTTGTAATAGGCCTAATTTTAAAGGGCCTAATACCGGCATTAGTATTCACGACCAGCCTTGAGTGATGAACCATGAACGAGTAGCCATTATTAGATTACAACAGATGTGTGCAAGTGCATAGCGTTAGATGTGCATGAAGTTCATAAATGTGGGTAAAGATTGTATTTGGAACACCTTAATCTAATTATAAACTTTTGAGATTAATTCAATAAAACTATTTTTTATAAATTAAAGATGATGAATTATTATTTATTTTATTGCAAATTTTAACAATTTATTTTAGATGACCAACTTTTAAAATTTTTGATTTGGGATACAAATATTTATATTAAAAAATGAATACCAAGAAAATTAATAATATCAAAAGTTTATAATTTATGTCGCTATGACGACACGGTAGAGTTACATAATTATTATAATGTAATAGCCTTTAGCTATAAAAGACTTAATATTGACATTAATATTCACATCAAAGTGATTAACCATGTAGAAGTATTTTTTATTAGATAACGGCAGATGTTTGCAATTGCATAATGTGTTACAGGTATTAGAAAGTCAAATTTGTATAAGGTTCTGATTAGAAAAAGCTTAATAAATTAAGTAGTTTGAGAAATAATATAATGAAACCTTTAATATTGAGTAAAAAAGTTAAAATTATGTTAGATTATTAAGAGGTTTACTTTTAACTGCAGAGAGAGTAATTTAGGAAGTAATTTCAATTATAGCACTAAATAGTCGAAATTAATGAAAACCAAGTTTTATAGGTAGTAACGTGTTGAATCTTAAATATCTGCATAAAAAGCTATGCCAAAACTATTCAAGAAAATACAGTGTAAATTGTTTGTACACCATTTTTTTAAGTTAAAGTTTAATATAATAAGTTTTTAAATTTCAACTGTACTTCTTTATTTTAGTATAAACTTATTTTTTTTATTTATATTTGATTTAGTTTCATATCAAATCAACAAAATTGTATTTTTGCGTATCTACAACTAATATAATTGTCAAGTAAAATTGTTAAAAAATTAAACTTAAAATATTTTTTTTTAAAAAAGCTCTTTTATTTATTAGCTTACTATGAACGCAATATTTGAAAGACTCATTCAAGGGAGTCAAAATTTAAGTTTTTCAATTATGAATCGTAACCAAACACGCATTTACAATACTATACATCAATGCTATCAAAACTATTTCAGACTTAAAATACAAATTTTTTTCACAAAAGTTAAAATAAGCTTATAGGAATCTCATTTCTGGGTGTAATTATGAAATTTCAAATCCTAATATCTAAGATCAGATAAATATGCTTATGTAAACTGCAAACACTCATTAACGATATCTATTTACATCAAGAGTATTGAAACAAATCTTCTATTTTCAAGTATGATGAATGTAGAATGGTGATAAAGTGATTAGTAATCTTGAAACGCTCATTAGATAGTTTATTGTGCAACGATATTTGCTCTGAGAAATTCTTGTCAAATGAATGTAAAACTAGAGGTTTATTGCATATGCTTGGTTGAAGTATTACTAATGCATTATTATGTAAATACTGAAGTATTATATAGCTGTGTATGATACAATAAAGAATTATGAATAAAATTTACTGTAACAGAAGATAAAATAATATTATGGTAAACTTTTTGTTACAACTGAAGGCATTATAAATATAACCTATATCACGATGTACTTAGTTTTGCAAATTCGGATATAGGATATTTTAAATAAATATTCGATTATAAGAGGAATCTTTTTTTCATTTGGAACACGACACTTCCTAAAGATATATAGTAGCATATTTACGATGTATTTTGTGGGAAAGTAATTTAAAATACCAACTAAACTGTTAATTAGGTTAATTATTCCATTGTATGTGCAAAAAATTATACAAATCACAAGGATGTATTGTAAATGACAAAACGTGTTGCTTAAGCCATATGTATCTGCATATGTATTGTGTAATTCCATTTAACGAGGAATTTTAGTTTTTACAAATAATTGTAACATATTCATAAACTGCAATTTAGATCCAAAATATTTAAGCGAATCTAATAGAACATAATTTACAATAAGTTACACTCACTGGTTTTAATAATAACCAATGATTTTATATACAAAAAACACTTGTCAAATTAACGCATCCGAAGAGACGCGTTGGCATAATATTTTTTCCATGCATATTTAAAGAGGATTTACTTCAAAATCGGGTTCAATATCACTATTTTCTGGGAAAAACTAATATATATATACTGAGCAACCATAATTGACATGTTTGGTAAGACGTCAAATAAAAAAAAACTACAAATTCTTGAGCCAAAAGTCCTACTTAATTCCTTCTGTAGCGAGGTTAAAGCTCAAAAATGAAAAAAAAAACCGGAAAAACAATTTTTCCTTACATGTTAATTAATTCTCACGGTCTGTCACACAGATTCGAAGTGATTTCTAAAATACACTATATTCCTTAATTATGCTTCAGTGTGTACGTATCATGCTTCGTTTGTTTACCAAGTACCTCAAACATGAGAAAATTTTACCAAACAAAGAATTCTTATAAAGTTTGGTATATCCTATCTGACTTTGTTTAATGTATTAAAAGCCTTGTTTTAAGGATACACGTAAGGTCCAGAATAATAAATATTTGATCAAAATCTATCTATATTAAAATAGATAAGATATATTTTTCGCATAAATTTTGATTATAAATATTGTATACGGATTCCAAAGTAATACATTCTGTTTCATTTCAGTAACAAGATAAACCCCACTAGAAATGTTTTGTTTATATAAGCTGTTTAAAAATGTGTTGCAAAATTATAGCCGAGATATTTTTTTTAATTCAAGATGCATTACAATCTGCATCAATGTAACTGAATATTAAATTCAAGTTGACAAAAGAAGGTCGATAGACAAAATCTTTTAATTTAAAAAAGAATTATTTTTTACTTTGAATATATTTTTAAATAGTTATTAGTTTTATTTATAAAGCACAAATCAAGATTTTGTAAATGTTTCTTTTCAGATGTGCAGAATTATTTGGAAGTAAAGATAATGCCACGCGAGGCACGTTAAATCTGCTATAAATCGAAATTTCTGCTTTCTTTTCAGGCTCCATTAGGTGAAATTTCATATTTATGTCCTTGTCATTTTACCGGGTGGTAAATTACGGGTCTTCTGTTATTATATTTTTTGGGAATCTCTATATTAATAGACTAGCAATAAGCAGCCGTGGCGTTGGGGCATACAATTTTTTTTATACATGATAATGTTTAATTTTCTTAAACATTGACATTAATATTGCATAAATGCATTTATTACTTTTAGTAACAACATTTATATATTTTTAATGCATTAATTAAAGTATCTGATATCAAAAACTTATTTAAAAATGCTTTATATAAATGAGCCTTGATATTTTGGTAGCATATTTCAAACAATTAAAATCTTCTCTTAAAGCTAATAACTTTATTCCTAAATAATTAATATGGTGAAAAATTGGAAGCATAGCAAAAAAGTTTAATAATTATAACAATGCCAATAATAATAGTGCAAAAACATTTTAAACGAAATTTAATTGTTAAGATTAATAATCAATTGTGTAGTACAGAAATTTAAATACGTTTAATTATCTAGCCGGCAACACTCCATGCTAAAATAAAAAATAAAAATCTATAGAGGATTAAAAAAAGTAGCTAACAAATATGCTTTTACTTTAACATTTAATAACTATAAGTTTTTAATAAACGTTCTTAAAGGATTATGCTTTAATCCTTCAAACGTTTATTTGTAGTGCAATATAACAGAAGATTTTAGGAAATAGCTATAATTATAAGAATCAAACTTTTATTTCGATTCAAAGAGTTTTTTAATTGTCTTCACAATCCGTTTTCTTTATTGATATTTAATTCGAAACAGAAAGAGGTTCCTTGCGTAGTGTTAGAGTTTCAGAATATTAGGTCGTAGATACATTGGGAGTTACATATGTATTATGTGGGTATTCTGGATACGACTCTTGTGTATTCTGAAACTATCGGATATTATATGTAGCTTTGACGTGGATAATGTCTAATAGCTTCCTACTATTCAAGCATTTGCTGCCTAACCATTCAATGGAAATAGGCCTGATTCACAAACAGTTCACTGGAGCATCAGCAATGGCCGATTGTGCAATGTTGTAGATAAGTTTCTATTAAAATAGGTGAAATATATATCTTTATTTTATCATAGGCTTAACTCTAATTTTTATGAAACAATTAATCCATTATACAAGAGGAAATTGTATAGTATGCACGATGAATAGATTTCAAAACTTTAATGTAAGGATTAAATTCACATAAGATATTCTAATCACTTAAAAGGTTTGAAGTATAAAGATGTGACCTAAAATAAATTAAATGGATTATAAATTCATTTTTTAAAAGGCAAAGAAACATTAGCATCGGTATTTATTAAAGATAAAGGAAAGAAGGAACACTTTTATTAAAAATTTATAAAATTCTCTTTTAATTATAATGAATCTTTTCATATTCAGAAAAGTCATCCGGAATTAACCTTGTTAATTTTGTAAGTAATTATAAGTTTTTATAATGATCTTTGAAATATTAATAAAAGTTCCATTCAAGAAAATAAAAATCTCCTCATTTTATAACTATTTTTTTTCTAAAATATTAAAATAATACTAGCTCGCATAAACAATATTCATAAAATAAATTATGTTTCTTTATTTTAAAAAGTTAATAATTATGGTAAAACCAGTACGTTAGAGTTTTAAAAATATTTCAATTCGCATGCATTAAATATAATGCAATGGAAACTGAAATATAATTAATTTATAATATTCAATTTTAATTTTTGCTAGCTTAGAATAGTGAGTTAAAATTTTCTCAGGACGTACGTTTAAACCAAAAACTAAAATGTTAGGAAAATAAAAAATATAAGTATTTATTTTGACCATAAATCCAGATATTAATGAAAATGTAGTAATTTTTCCAATCACAATCAACGATTGACTTTTTATTGGGGTTACTTTTAAAGATGGATTACGGCTTACGACTGTGATCAAAAGCTTCTGATGACTAGCGACAATGCGTATAAGATGGTTTACTTAATTTAAACAAAGAAAAGAGGACTTCAAAGTCCATGGATATCACCTCAAAAAGTTTTAGGTTTATTTGGTTCCATTCCACATCAAACTATGGAAAACATTAAATTAAAAATAGTAAGTAAGTTGTGTGATCTTACCTTACCTTATTATTAAAAGGAAAATGTGACAAACGTCTTCATCAAGGGAAAAGAAGAACATTCTAAAAGAACTAAAATAGTAAACATTTCTAGTGCTTAAAAACTTTACTGTAATTCTTATTGAAAAGTAGGTTTGTAACAGTACATTTCACCTACAACAGCTTCAACACAGCATTCAGTTGCAATTGAAACTTTTAAATGCTCAAATTGGATAAATTCATTAATTTATTGCTTTCAGAAATTAACTGTCTTTATCGTTTACTAAATTTATTTTCAGTTCGAAGAATAATTATGTGAAATTGCTTGGGTTAAATCCTAGTATCCATTCCGGTGACATTTGCCGCTTTTGGAAAATATCGCCACAATGCCTTTAATGATGCAAGCGCGTCTTATTCTTAAATAAGTATCACCATTAAAATTATATATTTTAAGCTATATCGAATAAAAAAAGGAAAGTAGGCAAAAAAAATTGCAACGAGACTATTCGTCTTCAGAAGTTGATGTTTCCTGGCCATCGGAAGGAAGACCTAAATTACTGAAAATGTAGGTAGCTGTATAGGAAATGTTCTGGAAGTGGATGGATGGATGTAGATGAACAGTTGAGGAGATGGCCGGCTGTTAAGCTAAAATTCTTGACATAATGGGGTCTGGAGGAAATGGCGGAGAAATGAACTGCTGATCAATGTGGAAAATAGGAAACAGAATCTGAGGATATTGGAACAGTGATATTTAGCTGAGTTTGCAATAATGAAAGTGGTCGGTAAAATTGAAAATATTCAAGGAGGTTTATAATGTCAATGCTAAAAGTTCTTAAACTAGTTAGAATCGTCCTAATAGTGAACATTTAAGATTCAATTAAAAATATAGTTTGTAGTAAGTAAATGTAGTAAGTTTTCGGATGTGTAATGAAAGTTCTTGAGTAGAAACTAAAAGCTATGCTGATTAACAAGAAAGAGTATCAGCTGGAAATTTTTTAGGATGCATAAACCAACTTTCCTGAAATGGAATCCAAGGTGGCCCAGTGAATGTCTTTTGAACTGGAAATGGATTTTTTATGAGTAAATATAACAGCTAAAGTAATAAAAGAACTTAATGTGTACACTACACATTAGGTTTCTTCGTTGCAACATTTTCAATAGCTGTATTTAATGCTTGCTCAGATACAGCATTTTTTGCAAACAATTTATATTTTACACTTAGTAATTTATTATTAAATATTATATAATAATGCGTTTAAAAATTTATTAGTAAGTAGTTATTTATACTTTTTTTCGAAAATTACAAAAGTGTGGTAAATAAATGCTTTTTTTTTATCATACTTGCAAAAAAATCTTCTAGGGCATTTTTTGTGAAGAAATGCTTACTTATTAATGCTTACTTATAATGAATATCCAGAAATGGTTGTATTTTTGATTCTATGGATGAACATGTGTGGTGAATACTAAATTCGCTTTCTAAACCTAGCGTTACTTATTGGAATCATGTAAAAAATATATTTTTAATCGGTTTTGAAATTCATTAAAAGATCATAAGATCATATAGAACTTTGGTTTTTTATTCTAAAAACATATATTTCAGTTTTTTAAGTTTTGTAGTAAAATTCACTGTCTGTGATTTTTTTATTTTTGCCGAAACAGGGGAAGATATAGTAGGATAGCAAACGTAAGTTTTAAACTCTTCTTTTGAGTGAAAAATAAGTCACCCAAAATATGTTTTTTGTTCCTACACTTCTTTCAATGTTAATTCAAAATAAAAAATAAATAAATGCGGTAATTTCACCTCAAATTATGAAATCTCTCTATATTAAAAAAAAGTAAGCTTTTTTTTTATCTGTACGACACAATTTTTATAGTACAACTCCAATTATTTTACTGAATGTCTCAAATAGTCTAAATTTCATGTCCACACAAAATATTTTTAAATTCCAATTAGTTTTTTTAATTCAAAAATAATAAAAAAAGCCAAAAAGGGCGTTTTTGGCCGAAATTTGAAAAAAAAAATTCTGTCTGATAAAAGTGTCTGAATTTGTAGATTGTTTCTCTGATTAGACTTTGATTTTTATAGATTGAATATTTATCAACAAATTGGCTAAACAGGAAAAAAAATTTAAATTATAGAAGGGTCTTTAGGTTATGTTTTTTTTTAAATCTTTCTAGATTAAATTAATGTAAGCCTTTTTGATCTCTACGACAAAATTTGTATAGGACAACTCCAATTTTTTTACTGTATGTAAAAAATAGTCCAAATTTCATGTCCGCAAAATATTTTTAAAAATTCAAAATAGTTTTTTAATTAAAAAATATATTTAAAAAAGGCAAAAAAAGACGTTTTGCCGAAATTCGAAAAAAAATCCAGTCTGAAAAAAGTGTCTGAATTTGTTCTATTTTATCGATTGTTGATAAATATTCATATTGGCAAAACAGGAATATAAATTTGACCACGGTTTTTAAGTTATGGGTTTTTTAAATCTGCCTATATTAAATTAAAGTAAGACTTTTTGGTCTCTACGACAAAAATTTTATAGGACAACTCCAATTTTTTTACTGAATGTAGAAAAGGGTCCAAATTTCATGTCCGCAAAATATTTTTAAAAATTCAAATTAGTTTTTTAATTAAAAAATATTTTTTAAAAAAGGCAAAAAATGCGTTTTTTGTCGAATTTTGAAAATACGAATTTAATTGGTTCCTCGCTTATATTTTTGCAGATAACATCTGTGTTTATTCAATAAAACTGATTTCCTAAAATATTTCCATGATAAATATAGCTAGAAACACAGAATTATGATTTCCATAACATTTAGAAGGTGGGTAACTAAATTTAGAAAGTGGGTAACTAAGCTAAGAAAGTGGAATACGACATCAAATATTAACGAACTTATGGTACTAAAAGAACCATTTTTATATTTTATGAACTTTTGTGCCTTACATTTTGAAATAAAAAATAGTGTTCTAAAGATATTTTAAACCAAATATTGCAGATTGCACATATTCTACGTTTGGCAACACTATATTTTTATTTGGTTTGTTTGGATTTGAGATTCCAATCACGAAAAATTGACATATTTGCGTTGACACTTGGTATCAAATTTACTTTATAAGCTTTATGATAATGTATTTAAATAGGGCAGTTAAATGTGTACGAAATGCTCGGCGAAGGTTAGATAGACAAAACGAAACTGCAGTTCAAGTATCTGTACGTAGGTCTAACCTTAATGATCCGATCGTCAACAATTCGATCGTCAACGATCATCAAAACGCATTTACGTTAGATATTCTTCTGGTCCAGAACATGATTGGGAGAACTCTATGAAGTTTGTGAGTTTTGTGGAGCCCTATTTTGGAATAGAGAACGAAACACAAGCATAGTCTACACAAAATTTTGCCATTTCTGGAAAAGTAAGGATTCCTCATTTAATTGAACCACCCGAAGTTTTGAAAGAACTCTTAACGAAGGATAATTCAGAATCAAAAAAATATCTGCAACACATACGGGAATACAATGCGTCCTTAGCCTTTGCCTCTATGGGAGCAAACGTGCAGCCTCCTGGTCCTCCTGACAATTGACAATTGAAATATTAACAGAAATTTACATTGCCGTACATCAAAAGAAAGCTCTTTTCCTCTAGAAACAGAATACACCAAAAATTTTGGCACCATTTTTCCCCAAAGAGTTTTGGGTCCAAATGTGTCTCTTAACATGGCTGTCACCGAGGCTCGACCCAATTTTGTCATAGATACAGACCTGTGCAAAGTTGGGTTGGAAAATTTAGGTTCACAAGCGAGCGAGCGCAGCGAGCCGGTCACGAAGCGGCCAATGGGAATTGCGCAGCAATTCCAGGGGGTTGGCGAGCGATAGCGAGAGAGGGGGCGTAGCCCCCTAGTATATGAAATTAAAATAAGGATTAGTTTTCTTCACTTTGCCCTATGTAGTATTCGGAGGTTTAAATGAAGGAAAAATAGCAGATGCAGAGGAATTGTTGTGAAAGTTAATGACTGTGAATTAATAGTTACAGATATGGCAGGATATGGAAGTAAACTTGTTGATAAAATAAGTAGGTTAAAAATGTCTAAAAAATGTTTTGCTGATCTATCAGAAACGTAGTCTGAAAAAATTCGGAACTTGGCAAAGAATCTACTAGTCTTCAGCAATATATGTAGGAGAAATTAGGCTAAAATTATGTATTTTGACCTTAAGGTTCTTCTCCTCGACGTATTTAGAGGCTAGAAGATCTGAAACGTGAAGAGATGCTTCGTTCAACGTTTATGATACTGATAAATACTAAATTCATCACGAACTATTAAATATAGCCAATTAAAAATAAAAAGCAGTGGTCATCTTACCTACGTTGGAATTCGTTGTTTTACTCAATAAATCCGTTTATGGTTTTGAACCAATTTTAAACGTCGACGACCTAAAAAACATTTTTTATAGATTACGAACTGTATTTTAAGAATGTTCTATAAAAAATTTAAACAAACTCAACCTAGTTGCGCAATTCCTTAAGTTGTGAAAAGAGGACGGATTAAAAAAACCGTTTTTATCTCTACTGCTCACAACAATTCTTTGCTGGAATCTTTTACAGTGAGCCTTGTCATTAGTATCCATAGTCTTAAAATATAATTGTTTATTTTGTATCATCTCCTATGAGTGAGAAGAAATTCTATTTTCGTTAACTTACCCCATCTTCCTCAACAATCTTTCATTTCAGTAATTGCATTCTATTTTTCATACCGAAATAAAATAGCTATTTATATAAATAGAAACAAGATATCCATGTAAGAAAACGTCACGAGATCTCCTCATCGGTTCCTTGATAAGTATGTTTCGAATACTATCCCAAAAAGTAGTATTTGGGTCCAAACACGGGAATGCTTCACATGTTCAATATTTTTATTGGATTACTAGAAGAAAACAATCGGAGTTATCAATTGTTTTCAGATGTTCGTTAAAATGATTCTGATTTCATCATATTTTGGTATATTTTGATTTAACTAGGTTCTTGACTTAGAAACAAAAGAAAAATATAATAAGAAATGAAGTTTTTTTTCTGAAAACTTATTGTTAGAAAAATAAACAATAAAGATTTTGTTAGAATATCTAGTAAAAATAGGTACCTTAAAAATGAGATAAAATAAGCTTGTTTGCTATTATAACTAGACTAAGTCAGGAAAATTTATAAGCATGGTTTATTAAAATCCGGATATATTTTTCCATCAACAATCCAATATTTAATATACAAAACAACGCATCTTAAATTATATATAGACTTAAATTTATATATAGGTAGTTAAGAATAATGGGTAAGTATATTCATACTATACTTTAATGATTGGTTACAAAGACATTTATCAAAATGTTACATACCCAATGGGTGTAGATTACAGCTCAAAGCATCGGTTTACACATCGTTTTTTTTACATATATACAAGATTTCTAGAATCATTAGTTCAATTTACAGTTCTATTCTGTTAAGTTACAGTTCTATTCTGTTCTAAAAGTCTCACACTGAGAAACACCACACGCATCGGCGACCGCTTCCAAAAACTTTATTGGCCCAAAAGTTGGCCAGTAAGGGAACATCTACAATTCCATTTGTTCTTGAGCCTCCAAATAACATTGGAGCGGGTGCTGTCATTGATTGAGAATTTTCAGCCTGAGAAAGTGTCATCCAAGGTGCCACCGGGACTAAGGCATTGGGTTAATTCCACGTAAATACATACCACAAGTGAATTTTAATTTTTTTTTTTTTCCAGTTGAAACTTTTATATGTCATTTAGAAAAGTTTGAACTGCAAACATTTTACATCAAAAACTAGTATTGTTTTTATCTGTGGCAACACAGAAGTCTCAAAGTGGCTGTCTCTTCATTTCCATCATTCTCAATTATTTGGCAACACTACGGGTCCCTCTTAGTGCATTAAAAATATAGGTAGTTACAAAAAATGTGTAAACATATTTTAAAAATGAACCAATCAATATAATTCTGCAACAAATATAAATACACTGTATTCCCATGTACGGACAATCCAAGCTTATCTTACCTAAACGAGATCATTCTCGACCCTGTCTCTTCATTTCCGTCATTCTTAGTTATTTGGCCACAATACGGGACCCTCTTAGTGCATTAAAAATATAGATAGTTACGAAAAATGTATAAACATAATTTTAAAAATGAACCAATCAATATAATTCTGCAACAATTATAAATACACTGTATTCCCATGTACGGACAATCCAAGCTTATCTTACCTAAACGAGATCATTCTCAACCCTGTCTCTTCATTTCCGTCATTCTTAGTTATTTGGCCACACTACGGGACCCTCTTAGTGCATTAAAAATATAGATAGTTACGATAAATGTATAAACATATTTTTAAAAATGAACCAATCAATATAATTCTGCAACAATTATAAATACACTGTATTCCCATGTACGGACAATCCAAGCTTATCTTACCTAAACGAAATCATTCTCAACCCTGTCTCTTCATTTCCGTCATTCTTAGTTATTTAGCCACACTACGGGACCCTCTTAGTGCATTAAAAATATAGATAGTTACGATAAATGTATAAACATATTTTTAAAAATGAACCAATCAATATAATTCTGCAACAATTATAAATACAATGTATTCCCATGTACGGACAATCCAAGCTTATATTACCTAAACGAGATCATTCTCAACCCTGTCTCTTCATTTCCGTCATTCTTAGTTATTTGGCCACAATACGGGACCCTCTTAGTGCATTAAAAATATAGATAGTTACGAAAAATGTATAAACATATTTTTAAAAATGAACCAATCAATATAATTCTGCAACAATTATAAATACACTGTATCCCCATGTACGGACAATCCCAGCTTATCTTACCTAAACGAGATCATTCTCGACCCTGTCTCTTCATTTCCGTCATTCTTAGTTATTTGGCCACACTACGGGACCCTCTTAGTGCATTAAAAATATAGATAGTTACGAAAAATGTATAAACATATTTTTAAAACTGAACCAATCAATATAATTCTGCAACAATTATAAATACACCGTTTTCCCATGTACGGACAATCCCAGCTTATCTTACCTAAACGAGATCATTCTCGACCCTGTCTCTTCATTTCCGTCATTCTTAATTATTTGGCCAAACTACGGGACCCTCTTAGTGCATTAGCGACACGATATGAGCCCTGGAGCTACGTCGATGATCAGATATCTGGAATATTGGGGCTCAGCTGGACTATCGGAGATGCAACTATTCCGAGAAAAGATAGATCGGGTGCTGACAAACTATTTTCTGGAACACAGGATGTTGGGTATGACCTCGAGAAATGAACGAGAAGTTGAGGAAATTGTAACATAACAATACATAATAATGTAACAAAATACTTCTCAAACTAAAGTTATTGCTAGTTTGAAAAGGTTAAAAGAATATGAGTAACGTTACTAATATCATAGACCGAAAATGTTACTGTATAAGAATAAATTATGGATCAATTTACTCATCGTGAAAGTTTTAGTTGTAGTTTTATACTTGGGGGGGGGGTGTGTCTTTTAACACAATTCGTATAATAAATTATATTATTATAAAATTGTATGTCTAACAAAATTATCATTTTTTTAAATCACGTGAAATGTTATTTATATGACCAAATTCACAGTTAGTTCCAATATATATATTTATATGGTTTGATTTTGTTTTTAAATATTTTTTTAAAAACTTACTCTGAGGTTTGTCTAAATTTAATTGTCCTCTAAATTTATCAAAAAATATTCGTTTTGAAAATTTTAATTCATCTTCATAACCTAAAAACATTTTAAAAAAACGGTAAAATAGCGAATTCGGTGAGTTCGCAGACAGTTAAAATTAAAAAGTTTCAATAAGTAACATATATTACTAAGAAATTTATGTTTTAAAACAATATCTCTTTCATAAAAGTTGAAGCAATTTCGAAAGCCATAAAAATATTTGAAACATAAAGGAATAAAGTACATAAAGAAACTTTGACATCGTTGCTATTCTTGATATTTTAAAGTAAATTGTTGTGTATGAATATCATTAACTACAAAACCAATCAATTTCTTACTTCATAAACATATATTTGTATTTATAATAATACTACAGATTAGATTGTATAACGGGAAGACTTGCTTTGATAAATTATATTTATATTTTAATAAACTTTTGAAAATATCTTTCACTTAGAATGTACACAAAAATATGCATCTCTTTCTTTCCCTTGAACTATTTACTTTCCTATAATTTTGTTTATAACGATGCAAAGCAAGCAAATAAACCTTTATTGAAATTCAATATTTCTGTAAACTACTGATAAGGATTTTTTGCTGGGCATTGTTTTCAATATAATGTTCAATTACCGTTTCCATACTTTATATCATAAAACACTCCGTACAAAACTTCTGAAAACTTTTCCCATTTCTTAAAAAATATATGGCTCACCAAATTTGAAAAAATAATGACGTTATTTAAATATTAAAGTGTCCTTACACAAAATTTCTTTTTTAAGAACTGTTTGTTTGATAGTTTCCTTAGTATAGTACGAAACATGAAATATATGCTTTAGCCACAGTTAAATTCTACAAGAAATAGCCGACTGGTGTTCTAATAGTAATTTCCGGAGTTCACAAAAGAGCCATTAGTGTCAATATGTTACTGACACATGATATTTTTCAGATTAATTTCTTACGACAAAATATTATCGAACACTGCTATGCTATTTGGAATATACAAGATACTGCTAAGGTGTAAATCAAATCTATAAACATTTGCGATAGATTTTATTGTCTAAACAGTGGCCTTAGGAAGAATGGCTAAAGATGTATACACCATTACCTATAATAGGAAGTGTTATACTTGTATGTAACTTTATTAGTTTGATCAGTGAAAGAGGGTTGTATATAGACCACTAGGCAATTATAACATGTTCCATCTTTTAAACTAATAAACATAAGGTATAGGATCTAAAAAATCCTTAAAATATAAAAAAAATGATATTTTAATATCTTGATCCAGATGTAATCTATCACAATTCATACTATTATTGAAATGAAAACTTCTGCTCTTTTACACAAGTAAAATCCCCTCAAAAAGCAAAAACAGCGTATTTTAAGTTAATTACAGCTCAGTCTCTTTCGTAAAAGGCTTTAAATGAACAAAATGTGTCTTTTTCTGAAGTAAGTGTTCATAATTGTATATTTATCAATTACTTAAGTTTGTTTTATAGAAACATGTCACAAAAATGTAAACCTGAGTTAAATTGGTTACGAAAATATATTATTCGTAATTTGGTTTTAAAAGATATCGGTAACTGGTGAAAGTATTTCATAAATTCAATTTTGCAATCTTATCCAAAGAAAAAAAATACCAAATTGATAATGCTTTCACATACTTTAAAGTAAAAATTGAGATTATACAAAAACAAAAGAAAATAATTCACAAAAATGAAAGTTTTGAGAGAGTAAAACAAATTGATTTTAAGAGTAAACAAAAAAATATATACTATTAACGAAAAGTGCAAAATAATTATCCCGGATCAACTTGAGAAAAATGTCACCCTTTACTTGAAGTAGTAGTAAAAAATGAAGCTTGAACAGCTTTTTATGTAATACTCTTGCCGTTAACATGCTTTTATTGATTGACAAAATAATTGGAGATTAAACAATAATTAACAGAAAATATTTAAGAGGAGTAGTGAAGAGGTAATTGAGACACAGTTTGAAAACTACTTATAAAAAAATTTCAAAATACGAAGATTTTGAGATTTTATAATAAATGGAAACTATAACGTTTTTATGCATTTTTAAAGTATGCATTATTATTGCTCACTTTAACAATCTTTGTGAAATCCATTAAGTATCTTGTTTGTTTATAGTTTTTGTTTTGGTATTATTCATATTGATGATAGCTTTTTAAAATTAGTTTTGACTATTATGTTTAATTAGTTGTGAAGTAAATTTTTATTTTCCCAAACGACATACAAAATTTACTAAAAGTTTGTTTCGCAATTTTTGTCAGCAAAAAGCTTTTAAATATTAGAAATATTATTAACTAATCGGTAGTTATAAAATAATTATTATTTTTTGCACACAAACTTTGTATGAAACGTTTAGTAAATTAACAATGTCCTACCTTCAATTTCATTTTTAAATTATCATGAATTTTTTTTTAAATAAATCAATTCTTATTTTTTGAAAATAGTAGAAATAAAATATGCTTTCAAATTATGTATTTTATTAATTAGTTTATAAGTGAAATAATTAATGAATCTACTATTAGAATCTCTTTATTTATTAAATAAAGACATTTTTGCAATACAATATAAGTAAAGGATAGTCTATCAATAGACTTTAACATATTTTTTAAAAAAGCTTTTCACTTAAAAACCCGTATGTTTTTAATAGTAATTTCTATTCCTTGCTTTACAAAAACATTTAATTATGTATGGAATGTTTAAGAATTTAAACGAATATTTTTATTCTAACTGGAACAATTATTCAAAAATTTATTTTTTTTAAAGATATTGGCACATTACAAGAATGTTCATGAATTTCATTTTTTTTTTAATTATCTACATCTTAAAAGGAAAAAAAACACAGACTTCAACTTCTTCCAGAAAATCCCATATAACAAATTATTGTTTTTTTTTACAAAAAAAAAAACGTTTATTTTAAACTATGAAGAAAAGTTAGAAATTAGTATTATTAGTAATTATCAAAAGTAATTTAGGGTCGATTAAATTTTACGTCATAAATTATTATAATTCGTTTAGGAATTAATTATTTGGTATATTAACTAAATTCCTTCGACTTACAATTGGAACAGTTTATCAAAACAAATTTAAAGTTTCAATGGCATCAAAACTGTTATCGCTCAAAAATATCCTAACAAGTGAGATTTAAATATCCTAATAAGAAAGAAAATAAGATAATTTACATGTTCACTGGATTGTCATCTAGGAGTGTCCCAATAATATTCCCTCATCTACAAATAGAAATTTTTGTCTGTTGTCAAGACAACTGTCTGTGAAGTTGTTCGATAATAAAGTCAAAGACTTTCCAAATTATTGGGTGGTCAAATTGATGTGCTTCTATGGCTTTAGTATTGGAAATGTCAGTGCTTATATCCTTAGGTTGGGTTAGGTGAGAAAAAGTGGTGAGTTTGAATTACCATCACACTAGAGCTGAACGAGGGCTATTGGCGACGGGCGTCATAATTTAGAACCACGGTCAAGTGACGAAACGACACCTGATTAGGCACCGAACGCCACTTTTAAGGGCGACTTCGTACAAAACGTCGGGGCTTAGGAGTTAATTCAACTTGCCTCCCTCACACGAGGTATTTTTCTGCGAACACTTTTTTTTTTGTCTGCACTGGCCATTTATAGTTCTTCAGTTATTTTGGCGATGGCCGGACCCGAACCTGGGACTTTCTGCTAGTAAGGCCAACTCCTTAACCGACTGGGCTCCCCAGCCCGGTTACATCTTTAGAAAAGGGTCTGATGTGTGTGTGTCGTTTGACTGATGAAATTTTAATACGACAATGGGATGCTAGAAAAAAAATATTGTGCAACAAACTATTATTATTGTAGAAAAAATTCATAGTACAACAAGTAGGTTTTTACAGTAACTGTCACCTAAAACCGCTTTCACACACGATTCAATTACTTGAGAAACGAACTCTACAAGCAAAACATTTAGATTTAATTTATACTTTTAGTTGCCGAAATTGCCTATTTGCGTTAATTTTTTTTCTCAAATCCAATTGACATTCTTTATCGTTTGATAAAGTAATTTGCAGTTTGTAGAATAAAAATGTAGTATTATTGCTTGTTCTAGAAGCAATAAACTTATCATAAAATGAATTAACTTTACATTTCTACAAACAAGGATTTAATGAAGTTTTTAATGAAATTTGAAATATAGCCTTGCCTGGTCTTTAACTTTAATATGACGTTTCTCACTTGTCTGTGAGACTTGTGGATTATCTATGAAAGGCGGACAGACGGACGGACAAAACGATTATAACGTATTCTATTTTTTGCGTTATAAACCCAGTGTGGAAGATAAAATATGTTTAAAAAACTTTGAGTAGGGATTATTAAATATATTTTACCGATACACACTACTTTTTTTCAAAGAGTTTGAACCCTCTAGAAGAAAATTTCGTAAGAAAATAATTTTTAATGGTTTGTTTTCTAAATGAATGCCATAGTAATCTATTACGTTTATTAAAAATTTCAGATAGCTCTTTTCGAATATTAAATCAACTTATTATTAAACTTTTTCCTAAAATGTTTGTAATTATCATATAATCAGGCAAAAATGAATTACTATTGTAATATTATACTACCATATTTATATACTATTAAAAACTTACATCAATACCGTCATTAAAACTCAGGTTAACTCGACAATTTCTTATAAATTTGATTTTCGATTGTAAAGTATCAATGACATATACGTTATTAATATTATTCTCAATCCTCATATTTAAAGTTTATATTTTTACTATAAAGCAATCTAAACTTTATCAATATCGTCAAAGTGACGAGAGTAAAAATCTTAATCAATTTTTTAATAACAAGAGTATGTTTAATAGAAAATACGACATTAAAAAAACTTACATCAACACCTTCATTAAATGCTCAACGTTACACGATATTATCTTAAAAATGTCATATTCGATTGTAAAGTACGTTAATAATATTATTCTCAATCCTCAAGTCAAAAGTTTATATTTTGACTATAAAAGTAGTCTAAACTCACTTAATATCGTTAAAGTATATCTCGATAGTAAAAATCTAAATCAATACTCTTATAACAGGAGTATATTTTATTGAAAATACGATATTATGTTCTAAATTTCGATTTCAATCCTGAATTATCAATCTATGCAATGAACATGTTTACTTTTAACTAAAACTATACTAACAACTGGTTGAAACAATCTATGTCCAAGGGCGGTAAAAGTATTGTAGCATCTGCCACTGCGAGTAAGGCTCAAGCTGGTCTTTCTCACCTAATCCTCCCAGTAACCCACTGAGACTTAGTGTAGTGTCAACACTTGGCACTATCGGCAAATTGCATAAACAAATTACACTATTCGGTCACCTTAATCCAGGAACCGCGGTCTCACTAATGAAATAGATTAGGGATGAATGTTGAAATGGATTACTGATAGATGTTGAAATGGAGCATTGGTAGGATTTTCCTTTTCGTAGGAAATTGAATCATGTGTATATTTCTAACGTTGCCAGTAAATGGGTGGAAGTAGAATTTGATTGTAGTTGATTGAGTTTAAAACTTTAAAGTGATAGTCGTATATTTAAGTATTAGTGCGACGCTAATTCAAACTAACCTACATTTAAATATTTCTGATATAAGAATAAAGTTGTCGTTCAGTGGGTTTATTTGATGTACATTTTATGCTATTAAAATTGTAATAAAACTACATTGTGTATATTTTATGTTATTAATTATTGTAATATTTTTATGAATTGATAAGTAAATAACTTTGTAAATCTATAGTACTTATTGCTTTGTAAATATTATCAGTGTACATGCTTATTCAAATACTAAAATTCATGAGCACTATTTAACTATTTATTAACATATAGCATATGAATATAAATATTATTATAAATTTATTTGCACTATTTAACTATTGATTAACACATAGCATATGCATACCATTCTAACCTCTCGCATATATCAATTCAAGTAAACAGATAAAAATATTCATTTCCGTAAATATCAATCATTTTGATTTATAACTAATCAGTTATCTCTCTCTTTCGATGTCAACACCCTCTAACCATTCATGTCAGAGCAACAAAACATCCTCAAAGTGAAAGTAGTTCACGGGCAAAATCTAAAAACTTTTTTGATATCTACACTCCATCCATCTTAGAATTCGATGCCCTTTACTACATCGATATTATACATGGCTAGAGCATATTTTAAATCGATTTTATGTCTGAGGATATCGTATCGCTAATACGGCATGCATTGCAGGGCTATGAAAGTCTCAAGCTATCAATTGTTGTATGCTCTACTTTTTTTGTTCATTAATCTTTTTCCTGCTACAGCTGATAGGAGTCGGAACACGGATAGATTTGAGTGAAAGAATTATTGTTTCGAGATTGAGTGTGAATTGGCAGATAATGGTATAAGTAGATTGTTATATGCACTCATTAAATATAGAACTATAATCAAAAGTAAATAATCATTGTTATTTATTTAATATTTTTTTATGCGGCTCCCATATTATAGTGAGCTAAATGGTTCCAATAAAGTGTTATGTCTAGAACATTTAAATTACAATTTCGTATTCTAAAGTTTAATCGTTTACTTAAATGAAGCATACTTGTATATTTTTAAGTAATTTTAATTGTTTTAAAATTTCCTTGTATTTTCAAATGATAACCTTGCTGTTCATTCTATAAAATTTGAAACCATGTGTAATACCACGATGCATTTTATAAAGAATTAATTAGTAAATTTATTTGAATACTTTCTATTTGCATCTTTGCACACGAGTTTGTTTGGTGTGTTAATAGTTCTTTTTGCCACATATATTCAACATTTTAATATAGAAAGTTTTCATCCCCTTACACAACTTATATAAAAGTTTTTTAAAAAAATCAAAATTGAAAAAAATACTTTTCGATAACAGTTTCGGAATACCAAATTAGTATTTTCAAGTCTCCTTAACAAATTTTTGAAAGACACGTTAATGAATCCTTAGAATAATAAGATGAAAAGTATAATTAAAATTTGTTTATAATTAGCATTACTTGAGAGATTCTCTATATATTTGTAAAAATTCAAAACTTTGCATTAAGCAAATAATATCCATGTTTTAAAAGAGAGGTGTAACATGGTAAATACGAATAATAATGATTTTGTGTTTAAGTTTACTGGTTTACAATACTTTATAACTAGTTCGCAGATGACTATAATTTTTACAATTTTGAATATGGTTGGAAGGTCCGGACTGGCTTGAGATAAAATACATTAAGCTTCATTATAATTACAAAAAGTCGTAATTACAAAAGCAGTTCCTTGAGTGTATTTCTGTAGGTAAACTCAATCCCTACAAAATTAGCGGAACATTAACAAAGTTAAAAATGCATTTACATAATTTACATTAAAGAAAACTATAAACAAAGTTAACGCTTGTGCATGAGAAGAGAAAGTGAATTGTGGGATAAGAACAATAAAATGCTTGGGTTTGTGTCGTTGATAATATTTGCATAACAGAGATTACTATTGTATATTAGATTAGGGGATTCCATAAAGTTTAGCACAGAGAGAGAACATTACATGGCTTTATTAATTAAACATTAAGTAATTAACAGAATACTAACACGAACACTAAACTACATGTACTAAACATAGGTGAAGCTGAATCATTCTGAAAAAGTACGTTATACAGTTATGTCACAACACAGAGGGCTCAACCGTCACGCAGGACGGGTTTATTTTATAAAATGTAGAAGGGGGGAGATTGACTTACTACTCCAATATTGTATAATGTACGACAATATTTAAATTAGGTTTTTGATAGTTTTGGTTTGTAAGATATAAGATGCAGATGCTGTTAGTCTCAAGTGGTTATCTGCTTTTTGCTTCCACTCTGGTGGCAAGCTATGGGTTTTTTTATATATATTTACGATACTTAGATACCATTTTAACATTAGATAATTTCATTACCTTACGAGTTGTAGCAATTAACACAAATACTCAATACAAGCTCACGCGGCAAGGTAATTACTTTTTCGAAGACGGTTTGGTATTGGACTGGCATGCAATGTCTGCCGAGTTCAAATCCGGGTCGTCCCACAACCCTTCCTTCGTGTCTCGGACGTGGCGCCATCTATAAGGAAGAACATCGGACAACTTTCATGCAACCAAAACGTCTCAAAGCAGGCAGTAAAGCTGTGGGAGGCAGCAACAGAAACCACATAATGATCAGCTATAACTACGCATGCGCGAGTTATAGCTGAAATAACGCGCTTATATAAGAGCTATTTTATTATGAACCAGCCACATATGCCACCGCATATGGGCTGTAGCACATTGGAGCGGCGAGCGATAAGCAGAGCGAACAATCGCCGCGACAAACCGGTCCGAGTGTGGTTTTCCCTACTGCACATGCGCGATTTAGCCTCCGCTTGGATAACCGCGGCGAACAATTTTCAAATCGCTCCCTGAGTGATTTTTGGGAGCGATTTTTAGAAACCGCTTTCGCGCATGCGTAGTTATACATATTAGAGTTTTTCTGAACACATATCCAAGGAGCTGTTTATGTACTTCCAGTCATGACGTTTTAAGAATATTATTTAATAATGCTTGTTAGTCGTATAAATAATCAGATTTGGCTTATTAACAAATAGTGTTTAAAATTGGTTATAGTTTTGCAATATAACTATAAATTATTTTATCATATTAAATATTTCTTTTAATTTTCGACGTCAAATTAAGTACAACAAAGGCAAAATTGTATGTTATTTTCTGAACCAATTTAAATCTTTTATTAAAATGATGTTATATGTTTCAGTTAAAAGTATAACATGCGCCTTCCCAGTTAAACGTACTTTGAATAAAAAAAATTCCATCTAAATTAAACTAGAAATTTTAAATATATTTCATTCAACAACGATTCAACAATGTAAAAGAAAGAAACCCAAGAAATTCCATGTTTTTATTATGAGTACAGTAGTTTTCAGTCCTGGACGTCCAGGGAACACTAAAAAAATCTAAATTTTTCAAAAGTACAATAAGTACATACTTACAGATGATTAAAAGCTTATTGGTAAACAAATTTCCCCGATAAGTAAGAAATAATTACTTTGAACAAAGAGTGACTAAGTAATCAAGCAGCTTCTTACATTCTGAGCATTCGCCAAAGCGATTTTAACAACAACAAAAATTCTACCGTAGGGCCTGTGCGAACAAAACGCGAGAAAAATATGTTCGCAGCGTTTTTTTTCACGCATGCGCAGTGCAAAAAATCGCTAGCGAGAAATCGCTCCAATGTGCTGTTAGCTTATTGGAGCGACGAGCGATAAGCAGGGCGAACAATCGCCGCGACAAACCGGTCTGGTTTTCCCTACTGCGCATGGGCGATTGAGCCGCCGCTTGGAAAACCGCAGCGAACAATTTTCAGATCGCTCCTCTGAGCGAATTTTAGAAACCGCTTTCGCGCATGCGTAGTTTAATATATTGGAGTTTTTCTGTCCGAATCCGAAGAGCCGTTTATAAGCTTTCAGTCATGATGTTTTGAGAACCCGAGGATAGTTTAATCAGAGGAACTAGATTTTACCGCATTTTTTTACATTGTTTTGCATTTAATTTAAGTTGATAATATTATTTAATAATGCTTTTTAGTCGTATCATTAAATAATCAGATTTGGCTTATTAACAAATCGGGTTTTAAATTGGTTATGGTTTTGCAATATAAGTATAAATTCTTTAATCATATTTAATATTTATTTTAACTTTCGACGTCAAATTTAGTACAACAAAGGAAAAATTGTATGGTATTTTCTGTACCATTTTAAATCTTTTATCAAATTTATGTAATATGTTTCAGTTAAAAGTATCAAGTGCGCTTTCCCAGTTAAACGTATTATAAATAAAAAAAAATCCATCATAATTAAATTAGAAATTTTAAATATCTCCCATTCAACAACGATTCAACAATGTAAAGAAAAAACCAAGAAATTCCTTGGGGTTTTTTTTAGAACAGTAGTTTTCAGTCCTGGACGTCCAGAGAACACTAAAAAAATCAAAATTCTTCAAAAGTACAATAAATACATACTTACAGTTAATTAAAAGCTAATTGGTAAACAAATTTCACCGATAAGTAAGAAATAAATACTTTGAACAAAGATTGACTAAGTGGTCAAGCAGCTCCTTACATTCTGAGCATGCGCCAAAGCAATTTTAACAACAAAAAATCTAACGCTAGGGCCTGAGCGGACAAAACGCGAGAAAAATATGTTCGCAGCGGCTTTTTTCACGCATGAGCAGAACGAAAAATAGCGAGCGACAAATCGCTATCGTGAAATCGCTCCCAATGTGCTACTAGCTTAAATCTTCCCTTCTTCGACTCACAGGAAGGGTTCTAATGTGGCATTAAGTACAAGTATATGATACCATAGTCGGTATATTTACTATGCGAGCCTCGAAAAGACTTTCTTCCCCCATCCTTTCGCTTGGGTTTCTAGGAAAAGGGGGGAGCATCGCTTTTCTAAACCTAACGCGTTTGAGGTTCTGTTGTGAGGTTAACAATCCGAACAGTTCAAACCCAAGTAGGGTGGAGAAAAAAACGAAACCGCGTAGCTCATGCCGTTTCGAAGAAAACCCCACGCGGGGATAGGGGAGGAAAATGCTTTCGAGGCTCGCATTCTAGATAGACCTACTATAGTCATGGCGACAACTTAATTACTTTGTCGCAGACGGTTTGGTATTGGTCTGACATGCAAAAAGTGTCGGGTTCAAAATAGGACTCTTTAGAATCATACAAATTAGACGAAACCAAAACCGAAATTCTACAAAACAAATTTCATCAAATTAACAAAAGAAATTATACAAGTTGTAGCTTTTTTTATATAAGAACCACAAACTTATAACATCAAAAGAAACTATTTAGGACTTACAAAACAAAATGTTAGCTTAAACTTATTTTTGAAACAGTTTATATTTGTAAGTACAAATATAAAGTCCCTTAATGTGTAAGTAATGTAAGTAACTTCAAGTTAAATCAGATCATGTAAAACGTTAAGTCTCAAAACTTTTTATTTGAAATAAAAATATTACACCTTATATTTAACAAATTCAATATCTTTAGCAATTATATCCCACGGGTATTAGCTATTCCAACGATATGATTAAGTAAAAGCATTAATTAAACAATAAACCATCCATAATTACTTTAATGTTTATCTAATTAATTGAAGGATGAGGTACAAAAAACACTGTTTAATGGATATAAAGACCAAATTCGGTTAATTGAATTTTGATTAAAAAAAATAAGGTCAATAAGATTTTATCACACTGAGAGTCAATTATTTACTTTCTCTCTCTCTCTATCTTCTATTCCTAAAGCTATTTCCATTATATGGGCTAAATCTTCTTAATTAATCTAAAAATAAGCACCAAGTGCAATTATGATAATAGTTCAACCCCAGTTGTGTTGATATACATAAATGATGGAGGATTAATGTAATAAAAATTCATTCTCGAAAATAATGCGTTGTTTGTATTTGCTTAGCCATATGTGTTCTGTTGGTCAACACTACTCTTCTAGAGAATCCTTTTTTACGTTCTACTACATTTTCTTACTACAAATGCAAATATTGACGTCCGACAATAGGTCAGAGGCCAAGCAATGTTAGTCCAAACGTTTACTAATTTTTTATCAGCCTTTAATAACTATCAAGATTCTTCTTGAATTCTATAAAAGGTTATGTGTATCAAGTGATATGCATAAGGGGAAGGCAAAGGCACTTTGGAATTCGCAACGATGGTAAACAGAAAGAACAACTTAACCATTAATGCCTTTATATTAAAATTAACATGTATTGCACGGCTACACGTCTAAAGTTTATTACAAAATAAAAATTTGCCGCTCTTTAAACATTTGGTGTTACCTTACTCCCTGGCAGCCTAGCTGCCTCTGTCTGTATGGAGTAACGTTACACCACATAACTGGAGTGAACTTTTCCTATTTGTGTAACGTTGCTTTGTGTTTGTATAACGTTTGTTATAGTGTAACGTTTTATGGTGCAGGTGGTCTGTAATGTGTGCATTAAATATCTTTGTATATTAAGTTGTTTAAAGATTATGCACATTCTATAATTAAAATTACTATTGAACTTGTTGCTTGGTTTACATATTTGTTTTAAAGGAAAAACATAATCAACAACTTCACAAACGAAATTTCTATCAATTAAATCAAGTCATATTGTTTGTTCACTAATCTTCTTTGAAATACAAGACGAAATGTTTTGTAAGATATAGCCTTAAATCCAAGTTTTAATTTCTTGTTTTTTTAAATAAAGTTTTTTGTAGTATTTCATTTTATGAATTCAATTTAAAATAATTGTTAACTTTTTTTAATTTTGATATATTTTCACATAAAAAAGGAAACAGATACTCTATCTTTGTTTTATAATCAATGCAATATAACTATTTTTAATTTTAATCCTTACTTTCAGTTTTTTAAGTGTAGCAAATAACTGTTTTCGAAACTAATGATATCTTTTTTTTAAGTCGCATTAACTATCATGAACCTAAATACTTTACTAAACTATAATAAAGAAAATATTTTTATTTGAAACTTTTAGTAGATAAAACATCATTTTTCCAGTAAAAATTTAAAAAAGTAACCAAATATTTAGTACTTATTAACATCCAGGATTCATATTATCCTTTCTTTTAAAGATGGATGACATTACAAATCCTCTCGCATCGTAAATTCACCATTTTTTCCCCTGATTCCTGTAATGAGCAACGTTAAACATACATTAACATTCCGTAAAAAAAATCCCCGCTTACCTCTAGCAGATCAACTTCCGATTTTTCCGGTTCCGCTTAATTAGCGCATAAAGGTAAATGAAGTATTGTCATAGTCAAGTTAATTAGCTTTGGATAAATTTTGCATAGCCAGATTTGGAGGAAGTAGATCCAGAGTTTTTAGATATAATGGTCTGCGCATTGACAAACCTAAAGGGTGACTACGATCGATGGTAAAGTCACGTGACTTTGTAGGGATACATCTTCTCTGTTTAAACGCTATTGGAGTGTGTTGTCCATGTGACTCTGTACTTCATGAAAACATCAATTTGCAGTAAAATGTAAACCTATAATGTCTATAATTTTATTGAATCATTAAATGTGGCATCTTTTTAACAAATGAGTATTTTATGGCATGTAAATGAGAAAATCTGAATGGTATTATTAAGTTATATTTCTGTTCAGTATTCGTTTATAAGTTTTTTAAGTGTTTAGTTTGACCTCTATCAACCGACTTAGTTTAGTCACGTGACTTTCTTAGAGAAAAGCATCATAAGGTTAGTTTAGTTTGAACTATCGTCGCAATAGAACTACACGAGGGCTATTGGCGACGGGGGTCGTAATTTATAACCGCAGTCAAGTAACGAGCCGCCACGTGAGTAGAAACGTTAAGGGCGACATCGTATGCCTCTTTATGACTTTTTAGCAGATTTAACATGCATTCCTTCTACACGGTATTATTCATGGGACATTAGAAAAGCTGCATGTTTCTAAATAATCACAATGCCTTCAATTTTCAAATGTTCTAAAATAGAATTAACATTTTTTTAACGATGCAACATATGTTCAAACATTTGCGTACTAAACTATAAAACAAAAGGCTTGCAATAATTTCTTTTGGAACTAACTCACACGGTTGCGATAAAATGCCAAATGTAGCGATCTTTCTCACCAAATTAGTGATTTCCCGATATTCATCTTGGCCCCCTTCTTAGCGAAATTTTTACTATTATATTGGTGGTCAATCATTTTTAATGTCGTTGGATGGATTGCATGTTGTGGACAAAAATGAACTGGTATCATCTGACCTTTTTCGCATGTAATTAGATTGTATTCAATTAGCGCTCATTCCCGGGTTCTTCAGCCGTTTGGGTTCTTCTGTTCCCAGCTAATTATGATTGCTGTTCGGTAAAGGAAGTTTCCTCCCAAGGGTAGGAGCAAACATGTGTCTGCACTTTTTACAATGATTTGCAGAATGTTTGTGGGTACACAAACCGTCAAAGTCAATTTATTCAGGCTAATTTGATTGTACTTTGTATAGTTAGGGGTGGTGGTTAAACAATAAAGGAACAAGTTCTATGATTAAACGAAAAAAATATTAATTTTAAATTATTTTTGAAGGAAAAAAATTAAACCAATTTTTGGAACGTCCGAGTTTTACGTGATATCTTTGCGTTGAATCTAATTTCAAAATATTTAAGGTAATCTGACGTTACCCTTAATAAAACTAACAATTGAAATTAATAACGTAACACTTGTGCAAAAGAAACGTCTACTTTAGAAACGCAGTAGGATGGTAAAAGTGCTGCCATCACCCTGTGCCGTGGATTTGCATATGGTGTAAAATGGTTTAAATAAATTCTATTTCGGAATACCATTTTTTAAGTTCTATAAATGTTTAGTTTGACTTCTATCAACTGAGTTGGTTCATTTATGCTTTTTGAGATATGAAAAGGGTTTTCTGTTCAAATGTATGATGATGAAGCAGATGATATTCTATTTAATATAATTTGCTATAATGATCATTGATACTCATCCGTAAAACTTTTATGTATTTTTTGAATAACTCAGATACTATAATAAGATTTTAATATACTCATAGTTATTCTTTTCCCTTATGTACAGCAAATTTCAATCTATGTCTCGCTACTGTAAATGATTTCACTGCCTGTCATACTGTACTATCTACTAAAATGCTAAACAAACGTTGTTGTATAATGAAGTATAAGTATTGGCAAGTTCCATTATTGAGTGTCCCAAGGCATTTTCTTTAACTGTTTCTTTCTCTAGTTAGTCTACATTTCTCGTGCCATCCAATTAAAACGTTTCACTACCTGTTATACTGTAACTACCCTAAAAAATTGTTGAACGAACGAAAAATGAAATATAAGTATTGACAATGGCCAATATTGCAGAGAATCACAAGCATCTGTCTTTAACTGTTTCTTTCTCAAGTTAGTCTACATTTCCCGTGTCATCCACGTAAAACGTTTCACTACCTGTCATACTGTAACTATCATAACGTACTTTCATCCCGACCACTAGACAAAAAGATAATAAAGAAATTTTCTTCCTCGATCGCCGAGTCTATTATTAATGCCGCACATTAAATCTCTAACTCGGTAGGAAATTCATGAGGTTTAGAACGATAAAATGTTGGTGACGCCAGAAGAGAATAAATCACACTTATCTTCTCCGCTGTGTCTTGCCTTGAAAAAGAACCAATATATCTACACCACGTGCTCCCCTCCAAAAGATGAAATAACATCAGGTTCACTGACCTGTTATTTGTTAAAAAGCTTTGTGATTAATTTGACTAAACAATTCTCGAACCAACCTTGGTGGGCCCCTGACTTTAAAAGCTTTATGATTGTTTTGATTAAACAATTTTTTAACCAACCTTGGTGGGCCACTGACTTTAAAAGCTTTGTGATTAATTTGGTTAAACAATTTTTGGATCAACCTTGCTAGGCTTCTGGTCTGTTGTTAATCGACAATTTTTGCATTTGTTTGTATAAGTTTTGTTAGTTATTACTTGTTAATATGGGTTTAGTATTTCATCGTACTATGTACTGAAAATCATATGTCCGGCAAATATGACTTTTCGTGTTACAATTACCTAAATGTTCAAATTTTTAAGATGCATCGATTAATATGTTTTTTTAACAGATCGTTTCACTAATTAATATGGGTTCGTATTACTAGTTAATATATGCGCAATATTCTATCGCACAATATGCGGAAAAATAACGTGTTTGTCAAAGATGACTTTTCGTGTTAAAATTCAGCTTATTAAGATCCATCGATAATTTTTTAAAAAGATTCTTTCAATATGTAGGCTACTATAAACAAATCCGTATATTTTTGGCAATTAAATGCAACGGAAACACAAAGCTTCAGGCGTTTTTCCTGGAAAATCCATTTTTGGATATCGCACGTGTTTCAAAACATCACATGCTATTTTTGATAAGGAAATAATTACTGCAGTCTACTTCTGTTCTCTTGTCAACTGAGAAGGTTTTCTTGCAACACCCAGCTATATTTCTACCAATTCATATCCTTCGCAGTCAAATTCAGATGTCGACATCTGATCTGTCACCCAATGACATGGGCCGAGTCGTACGCTATCTCAATCGAGACTCTTGACGTCACAGATTTTACGTCACAGAATATCTAATGTCACACAATAATAGGATTGTTCATTATATAAGATTATAATTATTTTATCCGAAAAAATCATTAAAGAAAACTGATATTTATACAGGGGTTTGATAAAATTATTAAGACCAATTGCAATTTTACATTTTAGCACATTCATCATTAAATATTACGAAATATGTAAAATAATTTTGGCGAGTTTTGACACGTGTTACGACACGCATTTTTTCGTAAAAGTATAGTCTCTAATAGAATGGTACGCAGAAATGCATCTGAACAGAGTTTTGGAGCCCCCTGATCTTAAAAATCCATAAAGAAATTATCCATATAACAAAACGAAAGCCTGGTTCAAATTTAGTTTTTATTAGTGAATTAATAATAATAAATCTAAGATTTGAAAGTATTTTGATACTATAAATTAAAAAAAAAAACCACGGTATATTTTAATAGCATTTTATAAAAAAAAAAAAAAAAAAAAAACTTTCAAAGAATCAAGGGATGTTTTTACGGTTATCACTGCCTATTTTTGGGGTTTGGGTCTAAGTATTTTGACTTTATTAAACAAAATTTCTTATTCGTGTTTATTTTTATATAACTTTTAAAAAGGAAAAAAAATATCTTTGTACTCAGAGCTAAAAAATAATAATTAAAAACTTTTATTTTTAATAGACTTTATAAAGAATTTTTATTTTGCATTTACCTTTTCTATTGTTAAAATAATTATAAAAATACCATCAGAAGATAAAGAATAAACTCTTACTTGTTCTAAAAATGAGCCTTTATAATATTTATTGGGACAACCACGTTTGGCTTTTTTGGTAAGTTGAAAAGTCAGATTAGTGGATCTTTTTTTAAGAACAAACACAGTTTTAAAAATACGGATAGGTAAATTGTAAAACCCGAAACATGATAAAAAAAATTAAGTATTTAAGAACAGTTCGAGATAAAACTTGTTAAACAACAAATTTGAAGAACTAGTTTGGACAGAACCTCGGCCTTTGACAAAACAACCCAATTTGAAGAAACCCTTAGTAAATGAAAGTAAGTAACGGTTTTCGAATACATAAGGGGAGTATCTATTTTTTAAAGATATAAAAGTCTCAATCTTGAAATGAGTTGTCAGATTTAAAGATGAACCAAGATGGAAACATAAAAAATGACTAGGGTACTATTAGGGGATATTATTTAGCCAGGTTTGTATCGTGAAGGTAAAAATATAGGTTTGTTTTTCCAGAGTTAAATCAACTAAAGGTTATCATAAATCTATTACTAAATTTAATTTGCCAAAATTAGCAAAGCTACATGATAATTGGCGATACTATCCACGTTACCATGGAACATGTTTTTACAATTTTTTCTAAAAATAAGCCATATTTTTCTCAAAATTAATAGTATAAAATAGATAGAGTCAAAGATATGAAGATAATATAAAAAAATGGTTATAAAGCGCTTGATGCTGTTAATAAAATTTTATATTTAAAATTTTTTTTGTACTATAGAAAACTATAGTATTTCAATCTATACTTGATTGGAAACATTGGAAACACCTAAATAATATTTTTGATAATTACGAATTAAATTGTGTCATCTACAAGAAAGGAACTACAAAATTTGCAAAGAAAAAGAGGGGAAATGTAATTGTAAAATATGTTTGGAGATATACTCTCTTGAAACTCACCTAATATATAAATCATTAACATTAAACTAAAACCATTTTATCTGAATTTATATGTGCCATTAAATTTAATGTATCCAATTACAAGTGCACTGTATAATACCCATACGGGCAGTTATACTACGCACTGGTAGTGACATAATAAGCTTTAATAGCATCACATCAATATACTTACCATATTAAACACCACAACAAGCTTTAGTTATGGATACGTAAGGTTATTTTGTTATGAAATGTTAAAATTATGTTATTATTTAAAAGGTTCAATTTATATCTTGTGTATTGTAGAATAAATAATACAACATATAAAATACTATTTAATATAATAAATGAAAATCCAAAAAAGAATTTTAATTCCTAGTTAGTTTTATACAAAAAAATACTCAATTGTCAATATTAATTTTTAAAAAAATATGTTTTGGACGTCAGTTTTCGACAACTTTTTTTAAAACACCTTTCTATTTTAAAATAACGTAAAAAAATTTCAAGCTTTGAATTTGTTTTGTTTGAAACGTAAAACCATAATAGATAAACGCTTAACAACCCAATTAAAGTTCAGTTTACAGAAAAATATACATTTTTATTTTAACTTCCTTAGAAACTAATATACATTGACCTATTGCTTTATTCTTGCAAATATTACATGACTTGAAGTCCATCATTTTATAAGAGACGAACTTTAAATTTAAATGAATAATCATGAAATCTCAGAAATGACTCAACTAATTGAAAATCCAAAAATTATTTAAACTGTTCCTCTACCATTACCTCGAAAACCATCATTTTCTACTTATTACAATGTTGCAGTAAGAATGATTACTTTCATAAACAAAATGACTCTTTTAAACTTAATTGCTTTCCATAGTCTTGGCATTGAAATGAATTCATAATTGAGCTTGAAACGACCATAGAGCTCCTGAATTGGGACTTTCAATAGACTATGTTTATCATATCAAACATCATTTCTCCACAATGGCCCTCCAGAACTACACCAACTTTGTCTGATCACATCATTACAGTCATTTGTAATTCCGGCCCAGCTATTTCTCCAAATATGGATGTGAATTGAAGTACTAATATATTCCGATCTCCCAACGGGAAATTTCTACTAGGCTTAGTCGTTGAGGTGGGGATTCACATACATTTTAAATAAGAAGCATTTATTTTATCGGGTACAAAAATTTTAAATGGCTCATCTAAATAGTAATCTGACGTGAACTGTTTAGATTAGGTTGAATTATCATCGCACTAGAGCTACACGAGGGACATTGGTGACTGACGTCATAATTTAGAACCACAGTCAAGTGACGAACCGACACCTTAGTAGGCACAAACGTACGCTGTGTCAGGACATTGGAGCATTTTTAACGTGCACTCCCTCTAAACAGGGTACCGTGGATGGGTAAACTGCAGTAACCGCAACAATAAATTGGACCATTTTTGCTCTGAAATAATAGTATTTTTCAGTATGTTATAATCGAGTGCTTGCAACATGGCCCATGTACACTGAAGAGCCAAAATAACTGGTGTAGGCATACATCTGCGAATAAAGGTGTGTAAAACCAATCGGAAGTTCGTCGCAATGTTCAGCGGCGTCTATGTGCTACTATCATGACAGGTTATAAAAATTGAAGTGATTTTGAAAGTATCGGGGGGTTGAGAAATGGAATTCCATATCCATGCATCTCCGAGGTGGAGATGAATTTTGGATTTTCACTTACGACAATTTCACGAGTGTACCATGAATATCGATAATCCAGTAAAACATTAAAATTACGACGCAGCTGCGGCCTAAAAAAGATCATGCAAAAACGGATCATCGACAACGGACGAAAATCATTAAACATGATATATTACGAATACGTAATATATACGGCTCCAGAAGCCCATATCGGTGAATATTCATTAAATGGTTAACAAGTCGACACTTGTACGACATAGAATCGACATAGACGTTTATCACATTTAATGATCAGTTGTCAATGGACCCGGATTTGCACGATTTTTAAAGGTCAAAGCTATGTCGTAGATTTGATGTTTTACTGGATTAATCGATATTCATGGTACACTCGTGAAATTGTCGTAAGTGAAAATCCAAAATTCATCTCCACCTCGAGATGCATGGATATGGAATTCCATTTCTCAACCCCCGATACTTTCAAAATCCCTTCAATTTTCATAACCTGTCATGATAGCAGCACATAGACGCTGCTGAACATAGCGACGAACTTCGATTGCTTTTATACACCTTTATTGGCAGATGCATGCCTATACCAGTTATTTTGGCTCTTCAGTGTAATTGGGATAGTTACTGCAGTTTAACTGCCCTCGGCAGAATAAGAGATATTTTGACTTTTCAAATTCATTCCGTTTTGGCTTTTGAAAAGCGTAAATAGATTTGTCAAAGCAATAGAGGCCAAAATCTACTTGTGGATTGGACAAAAAAATTCTGTAACACAAATATTAACCATCAAACACAAGCTCTGGGTAATTACAAGCTTAAACAATTAACACGTTGAAAAATACACCGTTAAAATCCGAAATTATTTTAAAGAGAAACTTTTTGAGTTGGTTAGGTGGTCATGTTTATTAATTAAGATCCTTAACTTCGTCATCGGCCTAATTTACCCCATACGGCTAAATCATCTGTGATGTATGTTGTCAATAGCTCAAACGCTCTCCCATTTTAATATCGACAAAAGAACATAGAAAATGAATGAGTAAATCATTTTCACAATTTAAAAGAATATAAAAAATAAATGATATAGAATGAGTAATTCAGAACTAAAATTGGTATGTAATACAGTTGGGTATATGTTTCACTGACACAATGATATTAAAACCTAAAATTAACTTCTTTGTATCAAAACGACAAGACCAAAGAAAATTAATTCAAGATAACATTCAATGCCATGAAAATTAGTTTTTTAATTAAATATCAAAATTAATTCAGTTACAAAATGATTTTTTAAATAAATTCTTTTATGTTTTTTCTATTAACTCTTAAGATAAGTCTACCAATTTATCTAAGCCTTTAGTGCTAAACTAAAAATCGAAGAAAAGGCTAATTGTAGATTAAATAATCAATATATTCGAAATCAGTTCTTTTTTTAGAAAAGAATGCTAATAATTAAACGGCTTTGTTTGAATTATAAGTAAATGAATAATATCCTAATTAACTTTTCGGGCTTGCTTATGAATAGATTTGTTTGTAACAAATATGTGAACAGTTTTTCTCTTCAATCTTTTTCCGCCGAGAAAATTTTGTTTGAATAAAAAAAATAAAGAGATAAAGAAAGGTTATAAACATAATATTATATATTTTAAATAATAAAAAATATAATCTTCTATAATAAATGCACTAAATTAAAAAAAAAATATTAACCAAATAATCTAAATAATGTTAATGTGGCTATTATACCTTTTAGGATTTAGATTATTTCAAAACTGCTATCACATTGAAAATTTAATTCAAAATTGCAATAATCTATATTACCATTAAGAGATTACCATTGAGACTAAAAATATCGTATACGTAGTGGTAATGATTTTTTGAAGCTTGTGAAAATCGCTTGAGTGGATATATTGTTTTTTGATTTTATCCTTTTTAAATATAGACTAAAATCAATATAGACTGTTAAAAAAATATTAACATGCGTTTTGTACCGGAACAAAAAATCTGCATTTAAATGGTCCAACGAGTTTTCAAGCAATCTTGAAGAAAACCCTGATGCAATTATCATAAAAAAAGGCTCATGTGCCTGAATAATTAAATGGAACAATGGCCCTTTCCAAATGAAAAATTTAAACTGGATTAACATAATCGTCCTTGAAACTTTCCAGGTGTACTGAAGCAATTTGAAATTTACCGCGTTACCACCAATAAAAATAAATTCACGGAAAAAAATTTAGTGTATACTTTGGCGTAGGATATCAGATACTATCCGTCGGACAAGTCATTAGAGAAAAGAGGAGAATAGAGCGATGGAACGACTTTTCCCCACCTTATATAAAATAAGAACAAAGAAAGGCATCGTTAGAAAGAACCATTAGAAGAAAGATCCTTTTCTTGCACTTGAAGTAAAAAGTTTTTCTTTGTTTTTATTAGGGATGTTATTTGTATATTCGTTTATGAAAACAGTTGCACTTGGTTTATGTTTAGTTGTATTTATCGACTCATATTATTTATTCAGAAAATATATGTTTGTTGTTTATTAAAAATTAGTATATATTAATTTTTAAACTTTAATTGTTACTTATTTATATTTTAAATCCAAGTGAAGTGTCTATTTATATTACAGGGTTGGGTGTACTGTCTAATATTAGGCAATATTTTCAGATTTTTGAATCATAATTGAAATGCTTCTGGAAATTTCAGTATACCAAAAATAACATTTGAGCTTAATTCAATAGAGAACGTTTTGAAAAAGTTTTAGATAGCGAAAAAATAATATTTTCATTATCAAAAAACACTCAAAGCGGTATTTTGTCTACCTTATCTACTAAGTAAAAAGCAAAACTGGAATAGAGCAAAAGCTTGTCTAATTAGAATAGAACAAAATGAAATGTTACTCATACCACAGATGATAATCTAGTGCACACAACATTTTCCAACTTTTACTTTTTTGAAACAACTGGAGAAAAATAACATTTTTTCTCTCCCTCATTCCCGTCGCTTTCTATCTGTAGTAAGAAATATACGTTCTCAGTCGGGTTTCACGTTTCATCGTACTCTGAACTACTTTACGGCGAACCAGATGTAAATGAAGGGCTTGAAACATATGATGTGATTAACTCCTGAGAAATAGCTTTAAATGGAACAAGGATGAGTTTTTGAAAGTTATCCAATCCATCAATTTTTTACTGATTTTTTTAAAGAATTTATTGCAGTTGAACAAGCAATTTATATATTTATACCTACTTCGTAATGGCAGCATATATATTTGTGAATTATAAATGAACAGCTTGTTTAAATTCGTATGGATAGAAGAAACAAGCGAATTACAATAGCGTTTTGAAGTAAAATAATTTGTATAAGTGGAATGGCATCCGCGGATCAAGAAACTACATAACTTTTCTGGTAATACTCTAAGCTAGAAATTTCAGTAATTCTACAAATATAAATTAATGTAGTTTCTGTTTCAAGTAGACGGGCTCGGCAGCCCAGTTGCTCAAGGCTTTCGCCTTTCGTGCGGAAGGTCCCAGGTTAGGGTCCGGGCATCGCCAAAATAACTGCCGACCTATACACGGCCCGTGCAGCCAAAAATGTCCGAAGAGGAACAAGCAAAAATGTTTGTGTAGAGGGAGTGCACGTTAAATATGCTCCAAAGTCCCGACACTGCGTACGATGTCGCCCTTAACAGTTGCGTCGGGTGCCTACTCAGGTATCGGCTCGTCACTTGACTGTGGTTCTAAATTACGACGCCCGTCGACCATAGCCCTCGTTCAGCTCTAGTGCGATGATAATTCAAACTCACCCCACCACCATCACTTTTTCAAGTAGTACAGAATATCGTATACTTTTAAAAGCTCGAAGAGCTATAAAAGCTATTTCGGAACTAGGTTTGAATTTAACCATACTATTTAAAATGCAATAAAAAGTAAAAATAATTTGTATAGATATCGAATCATTTTCAATTTCTTATATATAATTCAAACAACTAATTAAACTTAACTAACTACAAAAAACTTCACTTTTAAGTACAACCAACAATGTCGAATTTCCTTTTTTTAATTTTTTTTTTGATTCGAGGTTCTTTGAAAGCTTTACCGCCATCTAAAAAATTTAAAAGAAAAGCCCTTCATTTAAATACTGTAAAAAAACTTATAAACTTCTCTATTGCTAATAACAATTACAAAAAATAAGTACAACTTAACTTTAAAATGATCCAGTACATTACATTTTTACGCTTGACATAAAAATTACAAAAATGAACGCTCCAGAGTCTAATTTAATTTTTTACAAAAAAATATTCAACATCAAAAAAAGATGTCCTGGATATAATTTTCGTTAAAGCCCATGACTTCCTTCAAGCCAAGCGTTTTAACTAGCTACCCCTTGAGCAATTAAAACTCTTAAAGTAAACATTATCAGAGAAAGTTCTTAATGAAAATAAATTACTTCCGCAAGCTTTTATAAGTTAATTTTATCGCTACTATCATTTTTTTCATTTTTACTTAACAAGATAAATTTTGCCTTTATTCAAAGTTGAATAAATATTATTTTTTACGTTTCCGTTTTTTTCTTTCACTTGGAAAAATAAAAGAAACATTTATTTAAAAGTCAGAAGATCAGAAGATGTTATGCACTATGTTTCACTACTTGAAGGAAATGTGAATATTATTAGTCTTGGGGCATTTCTTACATTTTGATAACAAGTTTTGTATTTAACAAGGTTACAAGTTGAGTTTCTACGAATAAAAAAAACATTATTTTATGATTATGATTTACAATATTTTGATTAGAGTGAATGTATTTTTTGCATTTATAAATTCTCATTCATATTAAAAATAAAAGTAAATATAATCTTGCATAAGGTTATTTCTTAAAATGTATATGTTTCTCGACAGTAATTTATATAAAATGAAGTTCGAGATAATTGGCTATAAATAATTTAAAACTTTTTTTTTCAATATTAGATTTTTCATACAAAATTTTTAGTTTCGTTTATTTATATTTTAAGTAATGCTCTTTAGTTTGTTGGCTTTAGATTTGAAGAATCAGTCTAAGAAAAAAAAATTATAATATAAATTAAATCTATAACATAGGCAAGGAAATGGCGGGCGTCGTGATTTAGAACCATAGTCAAGTAACGAGCCGAAACCCAAGTATGCACTTGACGCAACTTTTTTTTAATGGCGACATCATACGCAGCGTCAGAACTTTTGATGATATTAAATGCTCACTTCCCCTACACGGAATAATTATTCGTCAGACCTTTTAGGTGCAATGATCATTTATCTGGGACCTTTCGAATGCAAGGTAAGCGCCTTACCTACTGGGCTTTTAATCCACATAAATATATTATTTTAAGGCGATCAAGTTTATAAACAGTAATAGAATAAGCTTTTACTTGAAAAAGTCGACCATGTAGTGAAAGTTTTTCGATAACTTTTAGTATTTCTTGAAGATTTTGGAAATGAAACTCTTTAAAGGTTTATTGATAAAGCTTTTATGTAATATATATCTTTAATAAATAGTGTAATTCAATATATATATTTTAGATGTTTCGTTAGTCTTTGTAAAAAATCAATTTTTGGAAACAAATTCAATTCACGTTTTGTTTCTTTCTACGTCTCTCTTACCGCAGAAAATGGACGCAGACTTGGGTTGAAGCAATGATTTTCTGCGGTCAGAGAGACGTAGAAAGAAACAAAACGTGAATTGATTTTGTTTCCAAAAATTGATTTTTTACAAAGACTAACGAAACATCTAAAATATATATATATTGAATTACGCTATTTATTAAAGATATATATTACATAAAAGCTTTATCAATAAACCTTTAAAGAGTTTCATTTCCAAAATCTTCAAGAAATACTAAAAGTTATCGAAAAACTTTCACTACATGGTCGACTTTTTCAAGTAAAAGGTTATTCTATTACTGTTTATAAACTTGATCGCCTTAAAATAATATTTATGTAGACTGTTCACTGAACTTTTTAATATTGCCATTTAGCTCCCCCCGCCCCCTTTAATAAATTCAAATAATAGCCTAATCTGCCAAAATCTACGTTAGGCATTTCTCAAATGTTTGTTAATAATTTGGAATAATTTTTAACTTAAACATAGGAGTTTTTTTTAATTTATCAGCTGAATATTATATGAGCAGGCTCAACTGTTATTTAGTTGGCGGGCATATACTATGATTTAAAGATTAAACTAAATACATCATATTTCAGCTGCTTTATTATTTAACAAAAACAAAAGTATTACCTATTATTCCTAGTATAGAACTAACTAATGAATTCCCGTTTTTTGCATAAGGTTAAAAATATATTTAAAGTTTCATTCAATATATATATATATATATTATATATATATATATATATATATATATATATATATATATATATATATATATATATATATATATATATATATATATATATATATATATATATATATATATATTATATATATATATATATATATATATATATTATATATATATATATATTATATATATATATATATATATATATATATATATATATATATATATATTATATATATATATATATATATATTATATATATATATAATATATATGATATTAATATATAACTAAATACATCATATTCACTCTATATTAACATAATAACAAATATATACTATTATTCATAGTATAATACTATACTAATAATTCCGTTATTGCATAATTAAAATATATATTAATTTCATTCATAATATATATAATATATATATATATATAATATATATAATATATATATATATATATATATATATATATATAATATATATATATATATATATATATATATATATATATAATATATATATATATATATATATATATAATATATATATATATATATATAATAATATATATAATATATATATATATATTATTATATATATATATATATATATATATATATATATATATATTATATATATATATATATATATATATATATCATACATAGTTCTAATAATACATAGTTGTTTTTCAAAATCACTAGTGTGTCTCGAAAAATTACCTAAAAATTACCCCAGGAACAGCTGTCTTGGACTTACTGCAAGATCAATTGTTCACGCATTACCCCAAACACTGTTTATTAATTAACTCTTTTTACAAACATGTCATCTTTGGGAACAAAACCGTTTATAAGGACCCGTTTTAAATAATTCTGTCAAATATGGGATACATGGATGGTGATAGAATCCGTAGAAATCGTAATATTTTTAAAATCTCATTTCATAGAGTTAAATGTAGTAAAAGTTTAAAGTTCAATGGTTTCCAAATGAAGATTTTTAATTAATTTTAAGGGCTAATACAATAAAGTATTTTATTAAGTTAGCCTTATAAGTTTCAGTTTGGTAATATTCGAGTATGTACCAATTAAATATAGGAGAGCGCTTAACTTTTTTAAAAAGTATTTTAATAATCATGAATATCTATTTATTGCCCTAAGGACTAAGTCCTTAAACTAAGATCCAATTACCCCAAGCAACTATACGATACTCGTGTATTTAAAATTATTTTAACCATTGTTTATGTAATCCGTTTATTGATTTTTGTATTAAAAATATTTGATTTATAAATTCTATTAAACGACGGAAAACCATATTCATCCCCGTGTTTTCTACATAATTATTTATTTAAAAGCGTATAGTGTTATAAGACTCGTAATTAGTAGAAAATGATATTTTAAAAAATTTATACGAATGATAAATGTTTATAACGGAATAAATCATATTTATTTGATGCAACTCGCCTTTTTTAAATACGCATACCAACATATTTAGATGGTACAAATTCCTTTGACGAAATGTAAAATATATTACTTTTATTTAAAAGTTCGTCGCAAGACATCGTAATTAAATTTAAATCTTACTTAAAATATAACCATAAAACTAATGCAATTATCGGAAAAGTATATATTTAAATCATATTAACATTTGTAATTTATTTTTTTAGTTTGGAAGATATATAGATTAAGATGTTTGGATAACGTATTCAGGTGATTTTAATAATTGATAAAATTTATTAGCACACCGAAAAATCCTTTTTTTTTCCTATTCATTGTGTAAAGTTACTTCATACATAAACAGATATAAACCTCTTGAGTTTAACGATCTTTTACCATTTTTATTTACTAAAAGCATATAACCAACTACTATTTAAAACTATAAAATTGGTCTAAAGATATTTCATACCAACCATGCTGAATACGGCTTTGGCAAGCATAAGGATATCTTAATAGAAACAAGTTTAATATTAAATTTTATTCCATATATGTTTTAATAATTTCACCTTAAAAAATTTTATTGTAAACTTTGTGACAAAAAGAAAATGGTGATATTGCATTTCAAAATATTATTTTAACTCATGTAGGCAATATCTTTAACCTTAACAGAACCATCTAAATTATTTTCAGTAATAAAGTAATAAAGTTAACTCTAATATATTTCTCGTAAGTGTGTAAATGAAGCTATGAAAACATATTTTGTGTACAAGGGATATTTCGATGATAAACAAAAAATATAGTTTAAAATGAATAATAATTATTTAAATTAACATTAAAGCTCCTCTATTAACCATACTAATGGACATTTAACAGTTGTCAATTTGATCATTGAACTGAGGATCATTTTGATAAAAAAGTTTTAGTTTAACCTCTTCACTCTCAAAATAAATCCTACACATATTCTTTATATATAAATATATATTTCAAACTATTATACAGTCCCTGGACAAATTATTAGACGCACTGCAAGATTTCATGTAAAATATTAATTACCGGGTGATATTGTACCGTATTTTTATTTTAAATTGATTTGTTTTTTATTTTTATATTATCCAATCAATTACCGATTTATTTGACATAAATAAAACAGCATTAATTTAGAAAAGCATAAGTTTATTAAGTTTTACAGAAAAGTGAAATTAATGTTAGTAAAAGTCCATGTTTAATCGAGCCACCTTTAGCCGCTATCAAAGCTTTAATTCTGCGCGGCATGCTATCAATGCAAGACTGTACTGTCTCCTGCATTTGAGGATGATGATTCCACACATAAATAATCTTTTCTAGGAGCTGATACAGGTTTGTACTTGTTTACGTTCATGTATCACTTTGTCAACACAGTGTTGACATATGTCAAAAATAAATACAAATATGTAGTCTACAACAATTCCTTTAAATAAAAATCAATAATATTGTAGTTTAAATATACCATTATTGCATAAAAACTCTTAAGAAACATAAAATTACTAAAAAAATACAGTGCGTCTAATAATTTGTCCAGGGACTGTATATATAAAAATATGTTTTGAAAGTAAATTTTAAAAAAAAATAACGTTTGACTTTTGCTGAGAGGCAAGTCAGTTTAGTTGTATTTAAGTTAATGAGCAATAAAAACACCTTTTTTGTGTGCGCTATGAATAAACAAACAACCTCTGAAAGTTTTTTGTAATTAACAGTATATTCTAACATTCATTTTTATACAAAATGTCTTATAAATTTGCCACAAACGAAATTTTCCAAGTCCTCCGAAATCTGCTTGACCCTTTTGCTACGTCATTTTTATAGAATTAATAATTACTAAATAGTTGCTTTGGTATTGATATTTTCAAAAAGCTTAAACACTTTCTAGTTTATAACTTAAAAGTTAGCATCAAGAAAACTTATAAACTGAAGTTGTAAAGGGAATTCGACATAGTTTCACGTTTGTGTATCTTTGGAGTGAACTAATTTTAAGAGCGAACACAATTGTTTATAACCTAAAAGCTGTATTATCAATAATCATTTTTATATCAACAAAGTTTTTGACAGTGACCTACACGTAGCTCTACTACGACGTTACTTCAACCAAATCATTTTTCTCCCAGACATACACTAGTACTCACCTTAAACACCTACCATAATCTCACATTGGGGGCCCGTATAGCCTAGTGGTTTGGATGGCAGACCATTACGCTAGCAGTCTGTGCGCTGTAACGGGTGCGGTTTCAATTCCCGCCTTCGCCCTGGGTGTATTTCCTTTCTTTGTGACAGTAAAAATTCTTTCTGTGTATCTCTTACTTGACGAAGGCTTATAAGCGGGTCTCTGATCAAGCACACAAGCTGGAATATATATGTACCTACCCCTATCTCACATTATCATCAATAATCATTTGACTAATTTCTGACAAATCTGTCAATCTTTGTCTATCGCATATCAGCGGTACAACAATTATACTGGGATACCAGTGTGAATCTTAGGGACAAAATGCAAGTCTCGTTATAAGATCGTCTTTATGATCAATAGACTTATGTGTTGATCAATAGACCAAGTACTGCGAGCCATTGATCATCGAAGGAGAAAAAGGGGATTGGCGATTGATTTGAAAAAGCTCTAACTAATATTTTGGCCGCGCGAGAAATTTTATTCTTATTAGAAGCTAGTTTTTAACTTTTTTGTATTGGAAACTATTTCTTGAAAAGGGGGCTTAGAACCCAGGTTAGGGTTCGGGCATCGCCAAAGTAACTGCCGACCTTTAAACGGCCCCGTGCAGCCAAAAAAGTCCGACGAATAATACCCCGTGTAGAGGGAGTGCACGTTAAATATGCTCCAAAGTCCCGACGATGCGTACGATGTCGCCCTTAACAGTTGCGTTGGGTGCCTACTAAGGTGTAGGCTCGTCACCTGACTGTGGTTCTAAATTATGACGCCCGTCGCTAAAAGCACTCGTGTACTTGTAATCTAGTGTACTCTGTGTTTTTGTACCTCTAGTGCGACGATAATTCAATCTAAACTACATTTCTTGAAAAGAACGAAGGTTTCTCTTATTCATGCTTAGTGACCAAAAACTATTTCATGAAAAGAAGGAAAACACTTTCATATTCTTCCTAACTGATTTCATACTTTTACAAAATTGCAAAAACAATTATTCCAGATATAGTCCTACTGTTCATTTAAGGGAATCTAGGTTTTGTTTCAGCAAAAAAATTTTACAGGGTTAAGACGTGTATTTAATTGTACCTATTTACAACAATCATGACTTTAAAAAAAAGGCTGTAAACGCTACACTATAAACATTAAGTTTTCAATTAAAAACAAATGGTATATATTATTTATTTTTTATATTGCTATGTATTGTTTCCGAAGACTTAAAAGAAAAATTCTTTTAAAAATCATTTTTTAAAACTTTTTTCGGCTTTGGAATTGTCATGATTCATAGATTTTTATGGTTATGTCTGATGTATTCACACAAAACTTCGTGCATGAGACAAACAAGTAGGTTTGTAACAGAATCTGTCACTTAACCCACTTCCACACAACAGTTGTGTTTAACAGGTAAAAAGGCGCCAAACACAGCATTAATTATATATTAAATTATGCTAAATTTGGCTAGTTTCATATAAATTTTATTTCGAAAAGTCAATAATTATTACTTATCGTTTGCAAAAATTAATCTATATTTTAAAGAATAAATATGTAATATTCCTGGCTTTTAAATAGAATGAAAATATTTCATATCAACCTACGAAGAATCTCGTAGTGAAATATATTTGACGTCATTTCAAACTGATCGGTGTCGCAAAAAATATTATTTTAATTTATTGTCTAAAAGAATCAAAGTTTCTCGGAAGATTGTTGCGAATGGCAATGGTGATTAAATTATAATAAAAATGGCTTCCTATGCTTTTTAAATAAGCATTAAATTTTGCAATTTTTTAAATAATTGAATTCGAATTATTTTCTGAAATTTTCAATGTATTCTAATTTCGATGCGCTGAATTTTTTGACTTATCACATTTGTCCGTAGCATTTGTAGTTTGGGCTATGAAAGTGGGTAACGGACAGACTGACAGACAGACAGACGGACTGAACGATTATAATACCTTCCACTTTTTACGTTATAAACGTAGTGTGGAAGATAATAAATTGAAATATGTTTATTGTTGGCATGTTTAATTTCCGTTATTTAACAAATTAAAAAAAAGACTATAAAATATCTCTTACAAGTATAGCAAACCAATGAAAAAAAAGCAAATAGTCGAAGAAATTCACTACTAAAACTCTACTCCAAGAAGAGAACCGGTTGCTTTTGAATAGTCTCCGGAATACTTAAGGTGTTACACGACGCCAAGACATTTCCTTTATGCATAGCCTTTTGTAGTATCCAGTTGAAATAAATTATTTAAACTGTCTAAAGACATTTTTTAAAAAGAAAGCACTTTGAAATTTGAAAATATAAATAATATATATACTAAAATGAAATATGGGTAATATCTTTTTCATGTATTTTATCAAAGGACTCGTACGAAAAGTTTTGAACTATATTATTCTAGGTTTGACTTAAGAAAATGATGTTTTTGGTTCAACCGTATATAATCGAATGTAAGTCTGTTTTGTGGTAGAAGAATTCATTTTTTAGTGTTGAGTTTTTAAAATTTTTATTTCAGTTCAAAGTAGTTCAAGTCGCTATTTAATTATTTTGAAAATATTTCTTAAATTATTATTGTCTTTAATGACTTTTAAAATAAATTTTAAAAAACGAGTGCGTCCGTTGATATTAACATAATTCATTTTTAACACTTGACTTAGTTATAAAAATAGTTTAACCATTATAAAAGAACAATAGCATATAGGCATAAAGAACATACAAACATATACACTGTTAAAGATTTGGTGCTAGGTTTCACCATGATATTGGTTGGTTTCACCATGATATTGGTACCTAGTAGCTGCAACGGCTGAATGGTGAAATGTTTCACCTTTTTTTCGGTGTTTGGTTGAACCATTTTTCTGGTTATGGAAACAAAAACCTGAGAAATGGTTCAACCGAATACCAAAAATATGGTGGAACGTTTCACCATTCAGCCGTTGCAGCTACTAGGAACCAATATCATGGTGAAACCAAGCACAAAATTTTTAACAGTGTAAAGTTATTCAAGAGTTTAAGGGACGATAAAAAAAATTGGGAAAACACAAACAGAAAAATGATTCTTTTGACTTTTAACATGCAATACAAAAAGCTTAGATCATTTAAAAATATTTTTAAAAAATTATAGAGTACAAAAGCAAAACATATTTGAAGCTAATCATTTTTATGAACATTTTGCAAAAATAAAAAAAATAACTATTGGTTTGTTAAAACCAAAATCATTAACTTAGCATAAAAGTTTGAATGTATTTACAAATTTCAATCCTCATACAACATTACTTTTTTCTATAACAACTTCCAACATTGAAGTTTTTTAATACAATAATTCAAAAAAAACTTAATATGAATATGATTGGTGTCTGATTTGCCCCAAAGCATATCACTATGAATTACCTCAAGCAGGTAAACAAGCCTTAATAGAGTGTAAACATTTTTCCAAATACATTTTTTTTTAAATCTATATCACGACACAACACCATATCCATAAAAGAAGGATGGAATAAACATATCAATCTTTCACCCCTTGAAGTTGTAGAGAAAATCAAGGTTATTTGAAAGATCAATGGGTGTGACATTTCGTAAAATAGGAATGTGCTACAGTAAAAGTGTTGTTTTCGGATAACAGTTATTGTCTTCTCAGGTTTTCCAGAGACTGTACAGTTTTGTTTTCAAATATTATTAAATTTTTTTATATTATTTGACATTCTAAATGTGTTTTTTTAAATAATGTTAACTTAGTTGTTGGTTTAGTGTATTGATGATTTTTTATGTTTTTTTTAATACATTATTTGAAATTTTGATTTTCACAGAAGTTTTCAACTACTATTTAATTTTACCACCCTAAAAATTGTTCTGTTGCTCAAGAACTATTCGACAAATTATTATTCTTTTATTTTGTAAAAAACTCACCAAAATGAATTTTGTTAAACTACTAGCAATGAAATTTGGTTAAACTACTAGCAACCCAAGATATTAAATACTACTAATACCCCTAGCAACTTATTTTCGAACTAATATCAGTTGGAAAGCATGTCCTATTGTAAAACTAGCCCCGGTCTCCAATATAGTTCGTAATTTCACCGCACTGCTTCTGAGTGTATCCTTTAAAATTGTAACTCATTCATTTCCGATAAACAATGAATAAGTTCAAGTACGACAAACCAACATTGTTTATTTAAAAATTGCTACGAAGAAATTTGTCAGTAAAGTTTAAATATTTGATGATAAACAAGCGCCAGAAACAATTGAAATAAAACACACGCAGATGTCTCGTTTATTCAAAACAAATTTTTAGTATTTATTGTAAACACCGAACACAACACACCATATTGTTATTTCTTTGACATTGTTATTGAGTATCAAAAGAAAACCTATATCGTTGAATACTTTCTATTTACACTTCATTACCACTCTCACGATAGTGTTTCCATTCAAACGTACTACTTTCAATATACTTTCACGAAGAGATTTTCCATTGTTGTTATCTAGCGACAAATTCTTTCTGGGTCGAAATCTTTCTCCGTGTTATTTAACCGCAGTCGCAAATTCCAAGTGGAAACCCATAATAACGAATGTTGTTTGCCGGCATCCATCTTAAAAATGCGTTGTTCCTTTTGAATGGATGAAGTCACTGACGAAAGATTAATTGCAGTAGTAAGCATTTTTCACAAAGCCTTAAAATTTTAATCTTGGCATTCCCCATTAAAAAAATTTCTAAGATAAGGGTCAACAAACTATCACAAAAGGAGCTGATCTCGCCTCGTCATGAATAGTTTTCATCCGAAAAGCTTACAGCTAACATAATATTTAATTTTTGCTGTAACACTCTAAATTTCTGAAAATATGCCATTTTAACTTTATAAGGCAAATCCATAAATGTACTCTAATTGTGTTTTTTGACAATTAGGGTTTTGTTTTAAGAGTGACGTTATCAATAAGAGTTTATTTTTTGAAAAATTAAAAAATATATATATATTTTAAAAATTAAAAGCTTATTTTGACGGATCAAAACTATTTTCATTCCATGAAGTACGGTTTTATGCTCGATGTTATACAATCTACACTGCTCAAAAGAATTAGGGGAGCACTATGCGTACTTTCGTTTACCTTTTCAGTTCCAACTTCTTTTTTTTATTATAAAAATCTAAAATTTGTGAAATAGATTCATTATGCATCCAGAATGAAATAGTAAAAAACATGGGAAAAAACTTAATTTTTTAACTAAAATTTAAGGGGGAAAATATTGAAATCAAACTTTTTTGAATAAATTATTACAATAATTTTTTTTAAACTTTATTTGTAAAAAATAGGTAAAATCAATTTTTAAACATCTAAGAATGCAAGCGTGAAGAATTTAGGGTCAATTTATTGCACAAAATTTTTTGGGAGTGAATTTTATTTTACCATGTTTTCATATTTTCATTTAATTAAAACAAACATTATTTAATTCTTCAAAAGACATGATTCTTCCATCTAACGATAATTAAGTGCAAGCTTAACTTAGTGATAAAAAAAATCGGAAGCTGATGATACCAAATGGAATCATTGGGGGTGAAAAAGTTTAAACCATTCGTTCCGCTAATTGTTTTGAGCAGTGTACATGCTTTAATGTATTTCTCAAACAGAAAGCTACTTTTTATTTCGTAGTTACTTTAAACGATTTACATTAGAGAAAGTTATAAAATTAACCTGAACGTCGTGTTTCATATTTATTATTGTTTGAAAATTTTTGTTAATGAAACAACTTAGCGTTATTTAGAAATAAATTAAGTCTTATAACTAAGACATTAATCTTGCTTCGTTTAGACGCAATATTTTAAAATAGTGATTTTATTGACGTTATTGATATTGGAAACATTTTAAACTATAAACCATTCTTCTCAAAAAGGAAAAAATTGGATACCCTCTTTCTAGATAGTTGCTAAGTTTGAGCTTGCCTACCAACAAATTTGAACACATATTTTCATTTTTAAACTGGCAATTTTTGAGGAATATTAATCATTGAAGCATTTGAATCACACACCCAAGGAACTATCGTGACTATCAGTGTTTGCTGGATATAGAATCTCATATTTATCTTTATAAAAAAAGAGTACTTTGTAATGTCAAAAGTGTCATAAGGTCATTTGAGAAAAGAGAGCTTCACTTTATTATTTTGATATGCATTTGTACTTCGATTATGGATACTGTGACCTTTTATATTGAAAAATTTATTCTGAGTTTATTAATAAAAAATATCTATTCCTTGAAGTTCTTTCAAGTCATTTTTAATAAAGTTCCTCGGGCGTTATAAAAGTAGCGTAGAAGTTAAAATGCACTTCAAAGGTTTCGATAATATATTAGCAAACATACTTTTGCATAACATTATTATAAGAGTTATTCTTTAACTTCTAAAGGTATATCCCTACCAAACCTTATAGTATTTTGTTATTCATAAATATAAATATTTTACAAAGGAGTTATATAAATTTAAATATAAAGTTATATACACAATCACATCCTATCCTATAAATAATTTAATTTTTATGTATTTTAAATCAGTATCAGTCTATAAAATTCTTTAAACATTAAATATTCGAATAACATCAACAGATACAAGATTTTTAACAATTTCATCGAGTTAAAATCGAACCTTCGAAACACAGTATTTTTTTTATCGTTTTTCGATCCTTTATTATGATACGGGGAGAATTTATTCGATATATCGATAGCTTCTACACAACGCGTTCTGTATATAGAATTAAATATAACTACTATAATCATAAAACACACGCTAAAAAACAACACTAGTACGCAATCATTTGTTATGTGATTAAGCAAATGCTGAACTGTAAATATTACCTAAAGTGTGTGTTCAGTGAAATCCCAAAAGTGAAATTTTTATTCATTTTTAACGACGATAAAAAAAACATATATTGACTTTTACAGGAGATTTTATCATTTTTTAGTTAAGACGTTTTCAAATCAAAAGTGGTTTAAATATTTTTTTTAAAAAAGATATCGCATGCACTAATGTTTGAAGAGATTGCATCTCATTAATTTTTGGAGCTAGCGAATTGGCTCCAAATTTTGCTGCACCTTGGAGCATTATTTTTCTGAGTGCAATCATTCACGATTTATGAGAAATATAAGTTCTTATATTATTTTGTGCTAATATATATTTTCCCGATAGTTATTAGAACGGCAAAAATATTGCTTCAGAATTGTACGAGATTCTACTAGCCTTGATTTTGTTACTATGTGAGACCATTTTTAAGTTTTGAACAAAACCTTTTTACATTTAAAACTTCATAAATGGTTAAATTACTTGTTAATACATTAAAAAATTGGAATATTAGGATTAGTTTAAAAAGGTTGGATCACGTTTTACAATGAGGCATTGTTGGAATGCGCGCCCGTAAAATTTTAGAAAAACTTTTCCCGTCGCCGAATTTTGATTTTAAGAGTACTTCGACGTTTAAGTTATTATAAACGTTAAGACGTTTAAGTTTTTGTGAAAAACAAAGTTATATAGAAAAGGAAATACCTTAACGCTGCTATAAAACAAAAGGTTTACTATTTTTCACAAGCAATAGAAAATCTATTTAGAAATATTTTCAATTCATGGCACAATGAAAATGATTTATCGAAATTAGCTTTAAAGAAGCAATAAGTTCGAACTAGAAGTTTATTTAAGTTAGTTCATACACAGTTTTTCAAATGAATCCAAATGTTAATTTATACTAAATGTCGAATTTATACTAAACATATTATTTTATAAATTTCCAACGTTATAAAAACGAAATTTTGAACTTCTCTTTTTTCTATAAATAATGGCTTCTTGCCAGTTTTAATGTTTTAAAACATTAGGGAACAAGGAATTATCATTAGGAAGTTCAGTTTCTTCATTCAAGTTGATGACAATTTTTACTGTGTAATTATTCTTATAAATAACGAAATATTCTAACTTACTTATGTTTTCTTAAACTCAAATAATAATTTTTTACATTAACATCTAAGATTTTTTTCTACTTCTTAACTGATGTCTCCATCAAGTAACTAAATTACTTTAATGGAAAATTTCCATGCATGGAATATATCATTGCGCTAAGTTTATTACGTATAAAAATAATGACATATCTACAACCCAATACATTGTGTATTTTAAAAAAAATCAGTTCTAACTATTTTAAATTTAATTTTATCTTTAATGTTATTTTTTTTACCAAATCGTGATTAATATTTGAAATTTATGTATAAACTAAACATGAAAATTTTGATAGTCTAGTTATAATACGTATTTATATTAGTAAATCTTCAAAAAGGCAAAAAAGAGAATGAAGGAAATTTAAAACTTAGATATTGAGTATTTTATGATAACTCAGCACAATTTGTCGCAGATTTCTTTACAAATACAATTAAGTTAACCATTATTTTTTTAATACTTTTGCTGCTGATCACGACTTAAAAATATCATAAAGTAATAATTTGAGAATGCTATTTCTATGACTTGTTATGCGGCAACAAAAAACTGCAGCAGCAAAAGTTTTAATACTGAAATGGTAATGTAAGGTTAAGGGAGGCACAATCACTGTGAATGTGTGCAAAATCGCTGCAACTGTAAGAAAATCACTGTTAAACGTTGTTTTTTCAACAAAAAGTTTAAAATTTTTGAAAACGTGTCAAAATAGCTTCTTATAAAAAAACTATTCTTATTTCACATCTGTTTAATTAAAAAACAATTTATTAAAAGGGAAAATACATTGTATTAATTGAAGTTCAAATTGAGAATATTTAAATAATTGTGGAAAATACAATATTAAAATGAATTATAATAACATTTAAAATCGCTTTGAAAAAAAACGTATTACTTTAATTTACAAATAAAAATACATGAAAATATAAAAGCATAATTAACCATAATTGTTCCTACTATCAAAGAAATTAAATTAATAATAGTTATTTTGGCAAAAGACCAATAGTCAAATAATCCCAAAAACTAATCTTCCAACTCTAATAAATCGCAATTCCACCATATAATAAATATCAATTAAGTAACAAGACTAAATATGTTTTCAATTTTGTAGTTATTCCTTTTTATATTTGCATAGCAATATTGTATTACTTGTAACTGAAAATACCACGTTACTCTTTCACTCTTATTATTTACATGACCGTTTCAGGTTATATATTTATTATTTATGACAGGGTAATGGCTAATTTAAATATCGTAAGATAGAAATTAGTTATCAATAAAAAATTAAGCTTTCGTAACTTCACTGAATTTCAGCAAAAAATCTTATGTATGTCGGATAAAGACATATTTGACCTTTTCATTATTGAGCACTAATTATGAGAGGCTTAAAAGAACTTTGCTTTTTTAAAAACTGATTTATAGTTTGAAGTTTTTGATGAATTTTCTTTAAAAGCAAAGCATTGAAATTTTTTAAAAGATGCATATTAATTTATGATGAGTTAAAAAATAGTTTTTAAATTTACTTATTTTTTCTTTGAAAGAAACATGTGATATATTTGTTTTTAATTTTTCTGACATTCATGTTACGGGTGGTACTTTTTGCAGCCAAATATAATGTGTAAATTAAGTTAAATTTATACTAAAATTTACAGTTTCAACATCTATAGATAAGAGAGACCGGTGCTGGTTTTCCCATGGGGTAAGTTTTTCACCTGGTCTTATTTTGTAACTGAGTAATTGGGGGAAGCCAACTGGTGACTTGGCTTATGCATCACCAACAAAAATCTTTGTTATGTTTATGTTGTCATATTGCCGTTAGACCTGTTAGTTTTTTTTTGTGATTTTTTAACGTTTAAAAAATTTTCATACTTACATTGAAACTTTAATTAAATGGACTATAATTAAAACTAATTGTTCTATTATTGCATGTATTAAAAAGAAATTCCTTTATCTACGTAACTTTGACTTTTTTTAAAAATAATTTAAACCTCAAAGAACAAAGTTCAAAATAGGGGGATGGGGCAGGTATTCTAAAATTTTATGGGGCACGATTTCCAACAATGTATCGTAGAAAAAATTGCCCCGACCTTTATAAAATTATCTTTAAAAAAGTTATGTTGTGATATATGACTAATAAATAACCATATATGAAGTTCTAAATGTTAAACGTTGTTCTAGGCTAAAAATGGTATAAAGAGTAACAAAATCAAGGCTGACAGATTCTCGTACTACAAAGTATGACACTGTATTGAATATCAGGCAAGGTTTTTAGTAACAGAAAAGCATCCAAGAGCTTAAATATTCACTATTCATCGTTAATAATTGAACTGTAAAAAAACGCGTCGTTTTGCATACAAATTTGGAGTCAATTTGCTAGCTACAAAAACTGGTCAACAATCTTACCATACTTTAGTCATGTGATAATTACATTTTTTTGGCAACCTTAAGTTGTACTTTAGGCAACCTCTAACAACGAGCACCAAGCAATGGCACCTCAAAAGGGCAAGTTACACAATTCGTTGAAGTTCATTGTGATTCAGACTATAATGACCTGTATTGAAAATTGTAATATTAAATTTTTGATACAACTAACCGGCATTTTTTGCAAAAATTATCTACTTTCGGGATATTACTCTTCTTGCTTACTTTAGTTTACAATAAAATGTAAATCAAACTAACAAATAGGTTTTATTACCTGCGTTAAATCTTTTTTGATAATAGTTGGAAAAAAATTTGTACGAAGAAGCCAATGATATCCTGTGTTCCCAAAACATATTAAAAATTATTGAAAACTAGCACTTGTTTCCCCTACTCTATTGTTTTACTATTGAAATAAAACAACATACTGGGACCTCTTTTAGATATAGCCTTCCATCAAATTCATAAAAATTAGTAGTTGATTTTTAAAAAGAAATTTATCAACTGTTATATGCTTGTTCTATAATCGAGATTTATATACCAAAATTTGCCGCAATAATCAAACAAACACATCTTTGATAATATATTCTAGTAATTAAAACAAATGAATAAAAATTTTAATTAAAAAAAGCAAGTTTTAAAATTAAATATAATGGGAATATCATCAAACATTTAATTAAAATATCAAAGCAAAAAAATAAGTTTAAAACTGAAACACTTAAGTTTTAGAGACATTTTTTTAAAGTTCCATCACCTTCTTGATCGTTGAAGTGGCAATAACTGCCTGAAGCTCTCAAAAGTAAGGAAAAATAATAGACATTTCATATTGGAGTAAAAAATAGAAAGTTGCCTCTTTTCTACACCAATGGGCTTCTGTCCTTTAAAATAGCTGTAAAATATCGAAAATTTCATATCCGTGTTTTGTGAAGATATTTCAATTTTTTATGCCAGGGTTTAAAACATTTTCTGTTGTGAAAAAAGTATACTTAAATATGGGTGAGAATATTATCCATCGATTTGAAAAGCGATGTCTTTAACTTATATTAGTTTTGCTAGTATGTGTCTTTTTATGTAAAACTGTTTGGTTCTCCATCTTTAAATTGGTAGCTTTATTGTTTGAAAAATATTTAAGGCTTCAATTTCGTATACTGTTTTAATTCAGTTATATTTCAAATCATTTACTGTTCAAGACAACAATGGGATATTTGAAATATTAATGGTATTAATACACAAGTATATATTTCATAATCTTAATTCGTACAAAACCACAATCAATTCGTATATTTTTTACCTTAGAACTAATGAATACAAACACTGCTTAATGCCATTAAAAAAATTAATAATAACCATCTCTTCTGAACACGTATACTACATTTCAAATTATTAAGTTACGATCAACCATGAATCCCTTACATAAAAAATTTCTTTAAAACCATTGATTTAAAAAGCAAGGACTACTTTTTTTCTACGCAGGGCCGAATTAGACCACGCCCTACAACTTGGGACAGATTTTGATAGATACGACATCCATGAAGAGGCTGGACTCGAATCAACACACTTTAGCACTGAAAATAGAGCCACTAACACACGACCACCATCTAAGTAGTCATTGAGTAGGATATAGAATCCTTATTATGCTTTCAGTAATCGGAATAAAAAGTTGAAATCGTTAAATGAAAGCAACGTCTGGAATGCAAATTTCCGATAACAGCAAAAACAAATACTCTTTTCAAAATGTGTGCATTTTACTAAAACAATCAGAATCATATTAGTTCGAAATATGCATGAAAATTTTTTTATTAAAACATATTGTCAGTTTTTATTTACTTTAATAATTTTTAAAAATCCCTTTTTAAACCAACAGACAACTTCACATTAAATTCCAGAAATCCTTAAATGTTATTTTATTAGCTTCATAAAGAAAATAAATATCCAATGAATTAAATATTATACAGAAACGTGCTAATATATTGAATTGATATACGCTATTTCAATTCCAATTCAATGGGCTTTTACAACGATAAACAAGTTTCATATTCACAGTTGTTCAATGGGACTCGACAAATCTGATTGCTTTAACCGCAATTCCCAATTTTCAATAACTTTGCTATTTGAATTTCGAAGGGTTTATATGGACGGTCGTATCTTAAATTTATGAGCAGTAAATCCTTTAAAATTATGATACGTTTGTCACACATTAAAATTATATGAAACATTAAATATACACATTTAATAATTGGAACTATGGGTTATAGTATTAGGTATAAAGAGAAACATTGAAAATATTGTATGGATCACTTTTAAGTGTGATAGATTTTGTATAAAATATAAGTGAGCAAATATACATAAAATTTGCTATTTCGACAAAATTAGAAAATTTGTTTTGATTTTTTTATCATAATCAGGTGAAATATCTAGATACAGTGGTAGTGGTACCATGCACAATGTCTTTGAACATAAATTTTATTATTTTATTTATTATACACACAAGTAGTGGTAAGTACATATATATTCCGGCTTGTGTACCTGATCACAGACCCGCTTATGAAGCCTTCGTCAAGTAAGACAGACACAGAAAGAATTTTTTACTGTCACAGAGAAAGGAACCCTGGGCGAAGGCGGGAATCGAACCCGCACCCGTTACAGCGGGCAGACTGCTAGCGTAATGGTCCAAACCACTCGGCCAGCCGGGCCCCCACACAAGTAGTATTTCCGTATTTTGTTTAACACAAATTAAGGCTTGCAAAATAAGTTAGCGACATTGCAAAATGTATTGATAACATTAATAAATCAAATCATCCACTGATTTTATTTAGTGTTTTCTTTCAATACTTGCTGAGAAAATTCTTTACTTCTGTTAAAGGAAAGCGTGATGTTAACAAACGGTTTAGGGTCAATTTATTATGATACAAGGAATCTTTGTCGATCCGTGGCCAACAGCTACGGGATTCAACTGATTATCTTGGCAAATATTTTAAAAATGGTAACTGTATTTTAGAGATGTGTAACGTGTATGTATATTTTTTTATATTTGGATATCGATGTTCTTAGGTATAGTAGAAACTCTAATAAAAAAACTCATTATTCAAATTCATTTATATTTATGCAAATGTATGCTTAACTAAAAATATCTAATGTAGGTACTGTAATGGCAAAAATAGTATTAAGTATTGCATTAGTTGTATTACCTATTTAGCGTTTACTCGATACTGCAATATATAGTGGTTAATAACTAAAAAATAAATATTCAGCAACAAAAAGGGGGGGAGTTGTGAAGTATGGTAGAAATCATTTAGTCGATTAAAAGTTTTTTTTAATGCTTAGAAACGTCATTTTAATATTAAATTTTGTATATCAATTACTATATTCTGAATATGAGTTGATTATTATAATGTGTAGCAAGTCACATGCAAATGAAAAATATTCATCGTAACGGGGGCATTGTAACAAGCTAGATTTTTTTAAACAAAGGAAAAACCTCTATTTTACAAAATATAAAAAGTAACACATTTTTTTAAATATAACAAATTACCTTTTTATTTCCACCAATGCCCAGTATTTGAAAAATGGTTGACAAATGTATTCAAAGTTAAACCTGGAAACAAAAAAAAATGTTAAATACAAATGTGTAACACTCATACCTTTGTATTTTTCTAAAATCTTAATGATGAAACAAGATAAGTATATATACTAATGAAAATGTAAATAAAAAATACATTAACATAATGACTCGCAATCCGTAATTTTAATAAATATTAATGCATATACAGCTATTTAATTAATAAAACATGACATATTTGGTTTGTTTAAAAGTATGCATCCAAGCAGTTCTGCAGCTGAATTAATATATACTTCAAAACATATGAAAAAAATATTTTCTTGTTTGTATAAAATTTGTTCGCACCTGTAAAAGAAACATGTTTTAAAATGGAAATACTTCTTGTAACATGCAAATGTATTTCCGATCTGCGTTCAAGAAAATGTGTGTTTTAGGCGGCACATCCAAGCGATAAATAGTTACATATTTTGGAATTCTGAAAAAATTCACAAAATATATTTTCCGTATCATCAGGATAAAAATAACAATTCCTAGCTGCGATTATTTTTTTTTATTACATCGGGACTTTTTCGCAAAAAAACAAACAAACACTTCTCTCTATAAAACAAACATTGTAAACTATTAAAAGGTGTTTTGTTTAAATTAATAACTAAATATTATCAAAAAAATTACCTTATTAAACTATTTAAAAATTATTAATAATTTTAAAAACAAAATATTGCATTTTTTCGTATTTAGCAACACACAAAAATAAGGAATGGTTCTTTTAGATGATTACAATTCCCTGGTTTATTTTGAAAAGTACTTTTATTTGTTCGTATCCATTTACCCCTACCATCCCTATAGTAATGTTTTAAAGTTTATTTATAAAATATATATTTTCTAAGCCTACTTAAATTATGATTGACACAAAAGCATAAAAAGTCAAGAATCTTAACCGAGATTAGATAGCTTCTAAAAAATCGCCTTCAGTAAAAAAAAATATGTAATCATAAAAAAATGTAAAGCCCCTCTTCCAAACTTTTTACTGAAGTTTTAAACGTTGGATCAGGATATGTTTTAACACTTCACTGCCTAATCTATAACACTTAAGTTTCAGCATGTACTTGGCTTGTATGTACTTCATTCTTCGATATCTGTTACTAACAGTTTTTTTCTAACAATTTTAGACGTTTATCAAAAATTTGACAAGTTTTTTTTTTAATTTAGAGTGTTTTAATAAAAAGTATTGTAAAAAGTTTTCTTAAGATTAAAACATAGCACGAATATTTTTGTGTGTTCATCGTTGAACTTGGGTTCTTGAAATAAATTTTGAAAAAAATTGTTTCATAATGTAAAGATTAACTAGTAGTTCTAGTAGTTCCTTTTCAACTATTCTCTTAAATCAATTATGATTGTAATTATAATAATTTATTTAAAAGTTTTCAAAATAACCCATTTTCTTACATAAACCGTCATTCTTCCAGTTTCATTGTAAAATTATATAACAATTTTTTTCTGTATTTGTCAAACGTCGAATATTTTTAAGCACATAAATGTTACCGACTAAAAATCTGAATTAAATACCAAAATAAAAATATGTCAAACTAATTTCTTAACATGGTTAGATTACGTAACGTAATGTACCTTTCTTTAACAGTCGCTAGTAAAGTACTAAGATTGGTTAATGAAGTAATTTTGTTATTGTTATTTTACTGAAACCCAAAATTCAATTTTAGTTCAGATATATTACTCAATTTTCAAAAAATTTCAATTTCCAAACTCAACGAAAATTTAAAGCAGTATTAACAAACTCAACGAAAATTCAAAGCAGTGTTAACAAAATAACTAATCATTAGTATGACAAATATTTACAGAGTAACAGTAAAGTAACCAAAAATTTATATTTTCCCAATCTCAAGAAATCTTTTTTACATTAAACAAGGTCTGACTTACTGTACCATACTGATGTTGAATTATCGGAATTTATACAGTAAAGAATAAGAAATCTTCTCAAATTTGTCAGAAAAGCAACGATGTCAATCAAATCTAACGAAGAATGACGCTTGTATCCTTCGTAGCGTCACCTTTTACGAAATATTCATTCCAATAAGCAATCGACGCCAATCAATCAGAAGAGCTAAAGAAACATTTCGACAATTTCCATTCCTTTTTTGAATTGTAGTTGTTAAATGTTTGCAAATAAACCTTTCCTTCGATAAACAATAAAATGTATAAATATTAAGTTATGAACTACGAATTTGACGTTTAAATGTAAGCAGTGGCTAGATGGGAAGTAAAGACTTATATTTTTGGTTCGAAGAATGAGGTACTCAATATTTGTTTCATTTAAAATTTATTGGTATGGGTTTTTTTTATTTCTTAACATTAAGTGTGATCATTGCCTTCTACTCAAGTAAACGTGTCATCAAGCAGAAAGCAAGAAGTAGGTATTTTAAGTTACATAAGTTATGGTAGGTAAAAAAATGTATATTGGGATACCTAGATTAGACTTTGAGAAAATGTAAAGATATGTTTAAAAATTAAAACATTAAACATGTCATAATGATTCATAAGCGAACATAAATTTTCCTGAATGGAACAGTTTAAATACCTTTCGTGTATTCTTAATTTTTTGTTGAAATTCTGATTAATTCTTATACATATTTCTAACATTACGACCAAAATCCACAATCAGCAACATTTGTTGAGTTAGTTTCTTTGATTGAATAAATACAGAGACCTTACTTTTTCTATAAATTGGAAAGTTTAAGTATAAAATGCTAACAGAAGCATTCGATTTTCAATATGTGTACCACTTATTTAATTTATTATATAACTTATAAATACTTCAAACAGAGTAGGATACTTTGTAATTAAATATCAAAAAATCGAATAAAACTATTAGTTATCCAGAAATGATAGTTAAAAATTGCACTTAAATAAATTACCACCAATGACTTTCTATCATTTTCTCGGTTTCATGATAAAAACATATGAAGAGCTTGGTGGAAGAACGTGCTAAGCAACATTTTCGAAAAAATTACGATTTTTGTGTCAATAAATATGATATTCCCTTCTTTAAATATAACAAGGTACCCCCTTTTCATAAACTTTAAGTTAAATAATTTTTTTAACTTTTGTAAGTGCCGTTTAAACGTACCTAAGAGCAAACGAAAAACATTATAGCTCATTTTCCCGCTTTCGCCTTATTTTATCACTTAGCACGTTCTGCCACTAAGCTCTTCATATACGAAGTAAATCACAGACGACCACAATAAAAACAGAAACTCATCAAATACCCCGATTATACCACTAATTACCACTCTCATTTTATTACCAAACACTTCGACCCAAAACTCACATTAAACAAAAGCGTCATGCTAAAAACCCAACACAAAGTGGGGAAATTGATCTATATAAAAGAAACTAAATTACCCCAGCTTATAAATAGCTTTTTTCATAAAGCCTTTTCCTTCTTCTAAGAGTAATAGATAAACTTTATTTTCCTTATGGGGGTCTCTATACTAATCTTTCTTCCACTAAATATGAGTTATTGTATAATGGTGAAGCACCCTTTAAAATTTAGGGGAATTTATTTTTGGGGTCGCTGAAAAACTTAGCGCAACCTAATCGATCAAGCACTCAAGGAAAATAGTTATTGAACCTTAGGTCACCTTTCCAAAATAACTTGAAGTTTATACTTCATTTCAGAAGTGTAGTTTATTTTTCCATAAATAGTTCACATTCTTTCAGAAATTTAATCAATCTCCTAAAAATATTTGATCCTTGCCATTCCACCCAAATCAGTTTTATGGAAAAACATACTTTTAGCGTTACAACGGTTTTTGTGCTCGCCTTGAGTTAATAAAAAGTTATTGCTTGGATATAGTTCACATTCAAAGAGAATTATCTCTACTTATTCCAAAAATGTGGAGAAGGCTTTACAAGATGAAAAATTCAGGTATTGTTTATAAAAATTTACTGGACAGTAATATCCTAAAAATTTAATGAAATATTTCAAAGAAGATTTTTTTGTTTTAAATGTATAGTTTTTCAATACCAAAATATATGATGCTCTTTCATGAATAATATATTTTTCATGACATTTTATTAGAACCATACCTCTTTATAAAAGAGTTCATGTAGGTCAAGAATTTAAAAATAATTTCGTGATAAAAAGTCACATAAAAAGCTATAACGATATATTTTTATTAAAAAATCATCTAAGAAAGTCTGATATTTGAAAAGTCTAGGTAAAAGAAAAGAAAATGTTAAAATAATTAAACGCGAAATACGTTTGTCTTTTATAGAAAATATATATATTTCTATTCTAAACTAACTATTTTATTCAAAAATTTAAACTAAATAAAAGCCACTGATTATTATTATTTAAATTTTCATTAATTTAAAGGCATTTCCCATTAAATACAATAACAACAAAGTAATATTTAATTTCAGATCACCATTATCATAATTGTCTTAATAAAATATTTAAAGCCTAATTCCACAAACAGGTAAATTTAAGCGAACGTATACTCGCTATCTTTATGACGCTAAAACGAGCTAAACCATTCTTTAGCAATCTTTAATATGAGAAAAATTTTAATGGCGTGAAATTAGGGATTCTAGTGTCTTCAATTAACTACTTCTATGGCTCTTTTGCAATCATGTATGTTAATAAGGGAAAATAAATGCAACTGAGTAGAAACGGAGAGTAGTTTAGTGCCTAATTACGAAGAATAAAGATAAACAAGGGAAATTATTAAGATTTGTTTATTATGTTTCGCTACAATGTGTCATATTTAACTGAGGCGAGTATTTGGAACAAGAAGTTGTAATCTTATTAGTAGATTAACAATTTGTTAGAGTAGTTAGTTCCAGAAAGAGTTTGAAATGTTCAGCTAAGTCATTTCTATTTTTGAATTGTTTACTAGCATCAATAATTAAATTCTCATTTTTAGTGGTTGTTTCCAAAATATTTTTCTGCATAATTTGTTTGCAGACAAAATTTATGATAATTCCATATTAAATATTACTAGGAGTTAAGCTTATTAAAAAAATAGCAGATCATCAAATAAAAGAAAATGTTTGTGCAAAAGTATTCAGAAAATTACTTGTAAACCTTCTAATGTATTAATAATTAAAACTATTGATATGATTATTGTGCGTTTTAAAATAATTATAAAATTTATTAAATGAATCGAAATGCTCATAAAAAATCATTAAAATAATTTAGAATAGTTATTAAAAATAAAACTTGCATTAACTTGAAAACACACAGATACATTATGTATGAAGTGATACTCGTATTTCAATACTCGCATTCTCCAAAGTATGATAAAGATATAGGGTCCGGCCTATTTATTGGCGACTTTGTCCAATTGAATTTACCATTAACCTTAGTCGCCAATCAACGAACCGGACTTAATATCTTAGTTATACTTAGGAGAATGCGAGTTTTTCAACTAAACCCTTTAAATGATGTACATTTTTGCATAGTTTAAAACCAAAATCTAATATATTGCCTGCTTTATGTAGTGTAATAACTCTCAAGTCTTTATTTATGGACATTTTATGCGTTTTCTGAAAATGTTAGCTGAATGCTAGTGAAAGATCTTAAAAAAGCGAGCATTTTGCTGATGGACTGGAAACCGTGAAAACTTTTATGAAAATATCTTGCATGCGTTAAAGGTAAATATTTGATGTAGATGCACATATTGCTTGCTAAAATGTTTAAAGTGGATATAAATGAGAAGCAAATCTTGTAAAAGCTTTTTGGATTTTTCTGATTTAGGATTCAAAAGTATGAATGACACGTTAATATTTTCAAGTGTATAATAGACATAAATGCCCATAGAAAACCTTTTTATAAATTTAACGCCGATACGACACAAACTTTTTTCCTCCCGGAAAAGAAATTGGCAAATATTTATGGTTGTTTTCACTTAAAATTTTTTTAATTTAATTAATTTCAAGTAAAATGTTTTTTAAAAACTAGAAAAAAGTTTATTTTGAAAGAGATGATTTTAAAAACAATTACAGATGAATAAAGTACATTATGAATAAAAATTTGTAAACCATAAAATTTTAAAATTTAAGATTTTATTTTTAAAAAGGACTGCTGCACAAAATACAAGCCGGGTCTAACGATGGGAGGGTTAAGACAGGAGTACGCCCAAAATAACTGCCTAATTTTATATTATATAACAAGGAAAACATGGTAATAAATACATTTTGGCAAATTAATAATGATAGAGGCCAAAAATTCTCCAAAAATCGGTAAAAAAAATCCAAAAATCGGTATAAAACTTTGAGAATAACAGGAGCTTAATTTAAAGCCGACGCGAAAATGAGCTTTCTGTTTAATTTTATCTAAATAAGCAAAAAAGGCAAATTATTACCATAGTCTTGAACAATTTAGGTAGGACAAATTTATTTATACGAAAAACGAATTTTAAAATTAAAGTTAACGTTTTTATTCAAAAATGAAGGTGTTAATAGTATTAATAAAGTATTCGTTCATTGGTTAAGAAATTAAAAAATGTGAAAAAAAACAACAAAAAAACATACTAATGACAGTTTTTCTAAATTTTGTTCTATTTAAAGTAGAGTTGAAAGTTTTTAATCTTTTTCTACCTAAAACTTTATTTAAAGTAGATAATAATTCTTTATTTAATCCAATCAATCCTAAAAAAAATTTATTAATTAAAAACACATTTTTTTCGTAAAAAATTAAACAATAATATTAAAAAAAAAAGAATGACTTATTAGATTTTTTTTATTGATTCATTAAATTAATTGAATTAGAAGAATGTTTACTCGATTTATTTTAACGTTTTCAAAAAGTTAAAGGCAATTACACTACCAAACCCCAAGGCGTTGATAAAAAAATCATTAAATCTTTCCATTAACATTCAGTCAAATCAAAATGCAATTATAATTGCTTTAATGGCTCTGAACAGATGGTATTTACAATTAACCAATGTGTTTTTATAATTAGGAATTTTAATCGTTTATCACAAATTGATATAGTTAATTAGAATTTTTGTATACTTGTTTTGAGTTTTGTTTAAGAGATAACTTTTTGAGGGATAAAGTTTTTGCTTTGACTTTCGTTATTTAATGCATTACAAATTACTATTTGAATAAATTAAATTACTCTTACCATGCATTTACTTCCGTGTGTTACGTAGATATTTCTGAATATGGCGTAGTTAATATATAATAGAATGCTCAAATAATAAAATTTTAATTCTGTAAACTATTTAAGTTTTTAACATTTTGTCAGTGGTTGTTGTTTTGATTGTTACTCAAAAATCTTCTTTCCTATTTTTGTTTTGACACTTATCACATACTTTCATCAAAAATATCAAAAGAAAGACCCGAAAATATATTAAAATTAAGAGCATCATATTTGTTCTTTTAAATAAAGCATTATCATAACAGCCATCTATCATCTACTATTCAATTTAGAGTGACTGGAACTCTTTTTAAAAATAAGATTTAATGTTCTCCTACTTAATTTATCATAAGCATTCACATCACGTGCTAAGAGATATCTCATAACTAATTAATTAATTCTTGCAGCCGTATTTAAACTCTAAAATACTCATATTTATGAAAATTAGTCTTGTTTTTTGAGTTTACAGTTTTTACAGTGAGATGTGAAAAAATGGATTCACAGTTAAAAATATATCCTCCAATTTCAGAATAAGGTTCGTATTTTTGAAAACACTATTGGTTCATAATAGCTCCAAACACAATGTTTTCAAATTTAAGATCATGCATTCAATGATGACATTTTTGAGATTAATTGAGAAAAAATGGATGGTAACAGGGAATAAGTGACGCCGCTGGGTCTATCTCACGATGTGAGGATCCACGCTAAGCTTAGTGCTGGGTGTCACCCCACTCTGCTATCTCCTAGTCAGCAGATATTGGGTGTTTAGGATATTTGAAGTAGTTGTGTGTTGAAACGCCCCCCAAACACATTAATTTCATAGAAAATGTATGATCTCAAATTTGAGATGTTAAAGTATTAGTTTTTGATAATTTATTCCCCCAATATACGCAATAAGCAAATTGAATGAATTAGTTATTAATTATGGAAACTATAATTCATATAATTTAGCACCAACTTTTAGTTCATGAATTTCTGTAACCCCCAAAAAATACATTTTAAAGCCAAATTAAACTAGTATGTTGGCTTTGCATGTAATTAATATTTGAACATGTAAATTATCCGTCATCTTTTATAGAAATTTTAAAATAGATTCGGATAAGTTTAAAAAAATCTAAAAAATAATTAACTTCAAAATCATCAAACAAAGTCATTCAAATTAAGCCCGTTTAAATAACATAGCATCTGAATAAGCATCTAAAATCCATTTTCGTTACATGAGAATAAAAAAATATATTCTATCTTAAATTCAATTTTCAGATTTTGTATAACCTAACTGCTGCCCATAATAACTTTAGCATAAAAAGCCCGTTTAAATAACATAGCATCTGAATAAGCATCTAAAATCCATTTTCGTTACATGAGAATAAAAAAATATATTCTATCTTAAATTCAATTTTCAGATTTTGTATAACCTAACTGCTGCCCATAATAACTTTAGCATAAAACTTCATTACCTATTTAAACAAAATCACCATTAAAATATTCAAAAAGTATCTTCGACTTGCGCAAGAAACATGAGAGTGAAGAAAAACAACGTGATTATTAGCGCAAATGGTTTATTTGGTGAAATTGTACATGTTTCGGTAAGTACCCAGGCAGCAAGCGTAATCGGCGAATGGTTGACCAATCATCGATTTCATCGGCAAATGATTGGAACTTTTTTTACGAGATCGGGAAGACGTCGCGCCAACTTGTCACTCCGACGTCTACAAAAACCGGTCGCTTTGTGAGATCGGATAGAGATGGGGCTGAAGTCGTCTGCCAATTAGTCGATTTTTTGGTATTTTAAACGTCGGTTTACGAGGTCGGCCCGCCCTCGTCAGGCGATCAATTAAAAGTGGTCGTTTGTAGTGATTGGACCAATGTCGGTACGATATTTCAATTCGATCATGAAGATAATAAATTTTATAGATTATAAAATAAATTAAAAAATCTAGTGACAAGCCCTGTGATGAATGAAACGAAGTTTTCCATTCATTTAAACTTAATAAGCTTAAAGATTTCTGAAATGTAGCGTGGAATACGTTTATCAAGAATATGTAATCTTAATATTTTCAAAATCGATAAAGGTCTTCCATTAATTTTAACCGCGAACTTCATAATCGAAAACATTGCAATAACAGAGTTTCTTCAAAGTTCCGTTGGGTGCCCACTCAGGTGTCGACCTCCTCACTTGACCAGGATTCTAAATTATGAAGCGTAATTGGCTGTGTTAAAGCTCCTAAAGGAGGCCAGAAATATGCAGCCGGAAACGATTACATCACACAGGTCGCAGAGTTTTTATCACGTGAGTGTGAGGAACCGTCGGTCAAGCAACTACGGTAAGTAAATTTAATAATTTATATATTTAAAGTGTTTTGGTCTTTCTCTTAAAATACTACTAATACGATTTGTTTAGCTTAATTTTCGTGGACTATCAAAACCAGAAAGGGTGCACGATTTAGTATCAGATTTTGTTATTTAGGCTTCTGACCTTATCAGACGATTTTGAGTAAGATTCAAAGACATTCATTTGTGTCTATCCTGCATGGGCTTAGCGCGTTAAGTGCTTATGAGTAATTTCATGTAGCTGTAGTGTAAGTCACAATTTAAGAGGAAATTAAAAACTTTTTTAAATTTGAAAAATAAATCAAAATAAATAAAGCTTGCTACATTATTTAGTTTTAATAAGTGTAGATCAGCTATTCCACTAATTTTTTTTTCATTTAATGTTAAAAGTTGTAGTAATAATCACTTTTTACACATGTGACTTGCACTACAGAAAGGATAATTTTGCATGGAATTTGCCTTATGTAAACTACCGAACGAGTTCAGCCTCTGACTTCCAAAGAGTTGATGATTTATATGAATTAAATATTCGAGACAAAAACAACGACAAAAAACATCAACAAAAATTAAATATTCGAGGTTGAAAACTTCTTATTTTTATACTAGTAATGAGTTTAACACGAATTAAAATTATGTTTCGCAGCCAAATGAAAACTAAAAACTAACAAAAGTACACTTAACCATTTATTGCAATTTTACTATTAATTAAAGTAAGTATTCAATATAGGGTTAATATGACATGCAAGATCTCACTTAAAATTTCGATTTTTTTTTTATTCTTTCGATCAATTTTTGAAGTAATTTATTTTACCAAGACCTATATTAAGCTGGAGGGCCCAATTGGTTCGCCTTGCTTGCAGAAGGTCCTAGGTTCGGGTTCGGTTATCGCAGGTGTCGGCTCGTCACTTGACTGTGGTTCTTAATTACGACGCCTGTCGCAATAGCCCTCGTGATTTTTTTGATATTTGATATTTTTTCCTTATTCCTGTTTAAAATGCTATATAATAGGGTAAAATGTGGAAATTATTTGACAGAAATTTAAAGAAACATAAACAAAAAAAATTCTATGAAACAATGGTGAAGTTATATATTTTCTTTGTTTATTGGCTTTCAATTCAATAATTAGTGACGTCGTGTGGCTTTAGTTAACGACGTTAATTCAAAATAACCTTGTAATTTTAAGACATCGAATTAAGATTTTTACTTTTTCGAAAATGAAGAAGAGTTAGTTCATTTCCATTGTAACGAACTGGTTTAAAAAACAGGATGTTATTCTACTTCACTTTATAGTATTAAAGTTTGTTTTTCTACATTTTAATGATTTAAAATATACTTGGATGTTAGCTAGTTATAAATATAAATCTATTAAAGTGCAGTATTATCACTGTTTATACTTATTTTGTTAATTTTTAGTTTCAGCTGCTGTGAGACTGCACAGTTTCAGGAAACAACACACATGTGATAGAAAGGGAACATCTTCAGGGCTTAGACTACTAAGTACAATTTATACGTATTGTATTTCTATTGCTACCTGTCATTTTATTAATAAAATATTAGTAATTCAAGTAGCGTTTCTTTTTTCTTGTGTTTAAAATAATTTTTTGAGTGTCCACATGCTTGCAGGTTTTAGGAAGTTTTAAATTAAGTGGAGTTCAATAGGTAGCTGTTAAACAAGGTAGGTAATGAATTTGAGAAAGTCGTGAAGAAAATTTGAAATTAAAAGAAAATTCTACTAGACAGGGGCTCATATGAAATAATGGAGAAATTACTTGCTTCAATGGTTTTCTAATAAAAGGGTTAAGCTCCAAAATACCTTCAAGGCTTTAGTTGCATTGGTAAGTCCTCGGTTTAGCATCGGGAGCATGTTGGGTAGATACCAATAATACGTAGGAAAGACGTTGGAATCGACTCGGCCAAGCATTGGGTAACCGCCTGAACGTAGGAAAATGGTCGCAAGATAATCGGCTTACGGTCGTATAATAACGCGAGTTAGGTTGGCGTGACGTGGGTAAATGGTCGCGCGTGGAATTGGCAAGAAGTCGCTGCGATGGTCAAATCCGATCAATAACCGACGATTTGTAGTTGCAAAAAGGGTGGTAACTAGTCGCCGACGATTGGCGAAAGGTCGTATATGGTACATCGGCCCGATGCACTGCCGATTGGCATTGCCGATCTCTTGCCAACATACCAAAATGCGTCGGTAAGTGGTCGCACCTAATTGGCAAATGGTCGCTCGCCAAGGACGAAACGCAGCCGCTGCGATGGACATCGCCCACCCTTTTCTGACGTGATCGGCTTGATGTCGCAGAATGCATTGCGACTTTTGGCCGATGCTCGGCCAACGATTATTTGCTGCTTGGGAAGTCGCTGCGATGGTTAAATCGATCAATAACCGACGATTTGAGGTCGCAAAAGGGGCGGCAACTAGTCGCCGACGATTGGCAAAAGGTTGTGTTTTGTACATCGGCCCCATGTGCTGCCGATTGTCATTTTCGATCTCTTGCCGATTATCAAAATGCGTCGGTAAGTGGTCGCACATGATTGGCAAATGGTCGCTTGCCAAGGACGAAACTCAGCCGCTGCGATGGACATCCCCAATCCCTTTCCGACGTGTCGGCTCGATGTCGCAGTATTTTTTTGCGACGTTTGGCCGATGCTCGGCCAACCGATTATTTTCTGCTAGGGTATCGAGGCTTACCTTCTTCAGCATTGTACACAAACAAACTGATAGTAAACGCGATGGCTGGAAGCTGTGTAATATGATATCCGGAAAGGGGGGTGTAGAGGGAGAGGGCGGGGGAATGTGGGTGGGGAGAAAAAAGATAGGGAGAGAGAAAAGCTACACTGTTGCTAGGCCTTTCCAAATTTGAGAAAAATCTGGCATGTTGAATGAATTAACAAGGTTATTACGGTTTCACCGTATCACTTTCTCCTCTGCTTCAATTTTGGTTAAACCTTCTAGTATTGGGGAACTTGACTTTTACGAAAGTTGCCACATACTTAAAAACCGTAATAACCTTGTTAATTCATCCAACATGCCAGATTTGTCTCAAATTTGGAAGGGCCTAGCAACAGTGTAAGTTTGTTTAAGTACGTTTGTTAAGTTTGTTGAGTACGTTTGTTAAGTTTGTTAAGTAAGTTTGTTTGTGTACAATGCTGAAGAAGGTAAGCTTCGATACTTACCGAAACATGTACAATATCACCAAATAAACCATTTGCGCTAATAATTACGTTGTTTTTCTTCACTCTCGTACACCATTAAAATAATCAAAATATTATAAATAAAAGTTTATTACTCCATCTTTAATAGCTCAATTACATTACAACGAACAATGCGCAAAGAAAATATCGTAATTTCTAAGTTTGCTATGGTACAGGAGAAAAAACTTTCATTTTTAGAAGAATGCAATAGCAATAGCTTTCGTTATGTACAACATTATTTCTAATGGAGTTCGATCAAAAAACATTCATTAAGCTTGTTCTTTCTAAATTTCATTTTCAAACAAATACAGTAATGGATGAAAAGGAAATCAAACCATCCATTGTGGAGTTCTCAAAAATGCATTAAAGGCTAAGACACTTGGCTTCGAATCTGTAATGGCACATTCTTTTAAGATCTATTGCTATTACCAGATATTTATGAAATGAACCAAATAACTTAATACCATATCAGACACAAATACCAAAAGGCACCTCAGTATTTGACGTCACTAAAGGATATTTCATAACATCGTTGCTTGGTGATGAGACACTTTTTTTATGGCTGCCATCATCAAGGAATTCACTACCCGCTATAAAACACATAAAGAATAATGGCATATTTATTTTCTATCGGATCTTAAAAATGTTTTACTGTGGTTCTCTTGGCCATGGATGGAAGGTATTGCGTACAGGAACAAGGCAGACGAAATGTTTAGAAAAAGACTTACTAAAAATTGTGGGTATAGCTGAAGTGAATGGAATATATAACATTGTTTGTTTATTTCTTGAAGAGTTGAATAGTGCCATAATATTTTACAATTGTAATGGAATTTTTATGCTAAAACATAAAAATTTAAAAGTAGTGGTTTAGATCTTGGATTTGATAAATGAAATGTCTAAAAGAGTTCAATATATTTTATTGGGGGAACAGCCTTTTGTTGTGTTTTAGTTTTTTTTTTCATATAGAAAGTACTATTTAAACACTTTAAACACTTCACTGTTAAAAGTTGTTATTAAGCCTGATTAGCAAAAAAATATTGTAACGATGCAGTGATTTCAAATCTATTTTTGTGATTGATTTTTTTAAATAATAATCTTGCGACAAAGTGATACAAATACAGTTTATTAAAAAAAGAGTCGGAAGAAAGTTCTTCATCTAAACAAGGATTTAATTCAAAGTGGTACTATCTTCAGGAAATATTTTTAAACCATTATAAATACGCCTAAAGAATATTTTTTAACAAATCTGTGATTTATGTTTAAATAACAAGCAATGTTACAAGAACTTACGACTGAGCTTTAAAAACGTTAGAAATTCTTGTTAATGGTCTTAGGCAAAGTTAGTAACTAAAAACTAAATTTAGAAAGAAGTTATTCACTGCCAAATATTTTCCACCTCTAACTGGTAACAATACATAAAAAATCTATAAAAAAAACAACACATTCAATATGCAATCTAAACTTTTTCGCATACTTAAGTATTGAAATTTTTTCATAGTCTATGGTCTCTCTCAACCTCAGTTATTTATGAAATCATGTATTTCATGTCCTCAGGCATTTCGAAAAGAATACTATGCTCCGTGACCTTACATGCTTTGTGTGTTCCCCTTATACGGGCTTGAGAAGGAAAAATTCTTAAGTTTTACTATTTTTTTTGTTACTATCTTTTTCAGGGTATACATTTCAAAATGATAGATGTAATGAGATGCTCTAGGAATAACTATGTGCCTTATTTGTAAAAAAGGTCAAAATGCAATTGTATAGCATATGACATATGTCCTTTTTCAACTCCAGAGCATAGCTTTTGAATGGAAGAGGCCTCAAAGAAGCGAATTCGTAATGAGACCCCATTTCCTGCTACCGTAGCTAGCACAATGGAGGAAAATCATTATCAGGAAATGCAACTATTCTTTAAAAGTTACTTTTAAATTTTCTTTGGATTGTTTTTGGGACGATCGAAATGGGTGTGTATTAATTATTTCGAAAAATTTTTTCTTCGTCGATTTTCGGATTTTTGAAGCATGTGTTTTCTTTAATTGTTTAGGATTTTGAGATAAATGAACAAGTGTAGAGGTAGACATGCATATTGATAAAGCATTTAACATTAGTGCCATGTGGATATTTTTAAATAAAATTCAAGATTTTTAGTCAACGTTTCGTGTATTAGCAGTTTAATATTTCGTGATTTAGTTGAACATAAGAAACAAATTCGGCAGTTGGGAGCCATAAAGATTGTCATCAACAAAATGCCAGTTCAAAAATCCTTAATTTTAAAAAAAGCTAACTAAAAAATGATTTTCTGTGGACGACTGTATTTTGAACTATTTAATAATGTGGTTATTTACATATTATTTAGTTAAAATATGTTTTACCGTTTTATATTGAAAAATTAAACACCTATTAAATTATTAACCTACTGAAAAATAGAAATTATTAATAATCATGTGATAAAGTTGCATATAAAACCATGCATTTTTGCGTTCGTTACCGTTAGAAGGTTAATATCGATAATATAGGAAAGCGAAAACTTAAAATTTAAATTCTAATAATTAATCTTAACTTCCCACTGCTGTAACACATAAAATTTTACTTCAGAAATTTATATACATATCATCATTTCATACACTTAATATAAATTCGAAATGAGATTCTCCTACCATGTAAAGTTATGCTATTACTTACCCCTATGTGTGTCTATTGTTGCTTAATTTGGCCATTCCCTGGTCGTATTAATCAAGGCTGGCACCCTTATTACCTCCAAAAGGGAGCCATGATACCATTAAAGTACATACTTTCCATACAGAACAGATGGCGCTTCGGGTCCGATTGCTTGGAACCGGGAAAGATTGGTTGTTTATAGAAAACAGTTTGTTTCTGTTATGATATTTTTCTCTGACACGCCAATGAATTATCATTTTCCAAATAATGTAGGTTGGGGGAATACTCCCATTTTACAACAAAATGTTTTCATATTATTGAAATAACGGCTAAAACCTATGATATCATTATTGTTTTTTCATTTTTAAGAACCAAAAACTGACAGTGTTGATCCCGCGAGTAATCAACAATGTTCAAAATTACATTTTCTTTCAGTATGGAATAAAGCTTTCTGTCAGTTGAATGCAGGTAACAACATTATTTGTGTGTGGGTTAACTATAATGTTATTCGAGTAGTTATTTGTGATTTATAAAACTAATCATAAAACTGCAACAAATTTGCTAAGAAGCAATGCGCGCCCAATAAATCCAAAGTTTAAAAGGAGAAACAAAACACTAAAAAACAATAAACAAATTGTACATTTCACCCCAAGAAAATTGTATTCTTTATCAGAAAAACGAATCACATATTTTAAACTCAATTTACATACAAATAAAATGGATTTTTAACAACGAAAAATTGTTTCTAATTGACGTATATTTTTTTAAAGAATATTAATCAGTGAATTTTTAAAATCCTTGCTAGTGTATTATAGGAGTAGATAGCTGGTAGCCCTATTTTCACTGTTCAATGGCCCCAGTGGTGCAGTTACCCTTTTGACGTAATGTGGGGCTATTTTACCAGCTTTGCGAAAAAATTCCAATAAGTTTGGATATCTACTTTCAAATCCTCATCTTTGGTCTGTGTCCGTCTATCCGGTGAAAATATTGCACCAAATGTGGCAATCGCTTTGACGTAAATCACATGGTGTACTAGTGAATAAGCTGGAATAAAAATTTCAATAGGCTTTTTGATTTACCACATTACCTTATTTTTTCCCCTCATCTTTGGTCTGTGTCCGTCTATCCGGTGAAAATATTGCACCAAATGTGGCAATCGCTTTGACGTAAATCACATGGTGTACTAGTGAATAAGCTGGAATAAAATTTCAATAGGCTTTTTTGATTTACCACATTACCTTATTTTTTTCCTAATACCTCATCCATGGTCTACTCGACTTTAAGGGCAAATGAGCCCGATTGATCGTGGGTCTCCAAACCAAAGTGCCTCTGTGTTAATCCAATAGAAAAAAATAATAATTTAAAAGCCACATTTCTCCGTCTGTATTGAGTATTTTTACAAAGGTTTTTTTATATAATAAATGTAGCTGACTTACAGGTCTCTATAATTCCACTTTTTGAAATTGATTCGAATATTTTTTAAAACTTTCGATGAATAATTTTTTACAAAGTATTCGAACCAATTTCAAAAAGTGGGATCATAGAGACCTGTAAAATCAGCCAAATTCATCATATTAAATAAACCGTTTGTAAAAATATTCAATACAGCCGTACAAATGTGGCTTAAAAATAGTTTTTTCCATTGGATTAACACAGAGGCGCTTTCGTTTGGCGACCCGTGGTCGATCGGGCTCATTCGCCCTCAAGAATCAACAGAAGCTCTTAGTGACATCACGCTATCCTTCAGGTTCGGATTGTCGGCTTTTCCGAAGAAAAAGTACGAAACTCTTTCACGCTACTTTACAGGTTCCCGAACAGGTTTCGTTCGAACAACACTGTTAAAAAGTTTGGTGTAGGATTGCACCGGAATCCTGGAACTTTCTAGCTGGCACTACTATTTAGAGCACGGACTTACCACTTTTGCTGTGAATCAAAGTTATGGTTTTACCACAAAACTGGTTAATTCATACTTCAAATAGGGGTGTCAGCTGGAACGGGTGCTATCTTGCACCAACAATCTTTTAAAGAGAACAGATACCACCAAAGAAATGATACGTTATTTCTTCAACATCTTTCTCCAGCGGTCCAATACATCTTCATACTCATTTGCCGATTGGTGGCTCCTCGATTCTAAAGCGTCCTAAGTTGGATTCAAGCAACCTCACTTCATTCCGTGAGTTAATGACGTACTCTAGGCCGTAATCTACAGAGCTACTTAATCCTATAGAGATCTTTCACTTGCATGGACTCCAACTGTAGGATCCTGACGAGTGCTTATTGGTTTAGGACGAAAGATACAGGGCGGGACGGAATTAGACCGAGTGTAATTATTTTGGAAACGGCACTTGAAAGAGAATTTGTATAAGTAATTGATTGCAATAAAAACGGAGGCGTTAGTTTCTCGGGAATTGTGAGGAGTTTAATTGTTGGACTGGGTTAGTTTGAATTATCGATTGCACTAGAGCTACACGAGGGCTATTGGCGACGGGCGCCGTAATTTACAACAACAGTCAAGTGACGAGCCGACACCCGCGTAGGCACCTAACGTAACTTTTAAGGGCGACATTGTACACAGCGTTGATACTTTAGAGGATGTTTAACATGCACTCCCTTCACACGGGGTCCTTTTCGTATCTCTTTTCCGAAGAAGAAGTACGAAATTTAATCGTGCGCACGGCCGACTATACTTTTCAGGTTCCGAACAAGGTTTCGTTCCTCTCTTTTTTAACAGCCGACAAAATAAACTGGACGGATAATGTGATGTCACAGAGAGCTTCCTTAGTAGTTGATTTGGCTGTAGTTAGAATTAGTACGACAGTGTAAATTGGAAAAAGCAGCAATAGAAAAAGAGTTATTTTACAATTCTAGGAAACATCAGAAATTCGGATCTTTCGGAAATATTTAAACATAATAAAAATTCTACCATACACATTTACCCGGATTAATAAATTTAGTTTAAACAATTATTAATTATTACATAAAAATGCAATGGATTTTGTTTATGTGCTAATTTGTATTTTTTTACCAACGAACCAAAAATAATGAAGTATGATTTAATGAATGGAACTGTGTATAATGAATAATGACATTAATATAGGGGAAGCTTCTATTATTATTCAACTTATTTAAATAAAAAATGACAGATTAAAAAACCAATGATTATTTTAATTAATTTATAAATATTATGAGTTGAAAAATTTAGATAAGCATCTCCCCCCCCCCCCCCCCCCTGTAGAGAATACCAAAATCAATTATATATTTCCTTAGTTTTGTAAAACTCGTATAACTTAATATTACCTTACCACTTCCACAACTTTTCTAATAAAACATAAACAAATATTTTATTAAGCAATTCTAGTATTATAAAGCATATATTCATGGATCAAATCTTAATCAACTAAAATAAATATTAATTCCACTTAAAAGATTTTATATTTGATTTTCAAAAGCTGAAACCAAGACTATCATATTGGAAATGAAAATAAAACCCACAGAATATATCAAATTATGTTCGATTAGATTTCCATATCTAAGATCTGGAAACATTTCGATTGGTAAATTTTCTTAAAATTATGCAAATACACCATTTATTATTTATCAACTTACACAGAGTATCCTTCTTGCTTCGGAAAAATGTCAAAAAAGATTTAGATTCAGACTCGTATCACAGTAATGGAATTAGTTTGATAAAACCGATAAAGTTTTGGTTTGGAGTCTTGGATTTAAAATCAGAAATATCAAATGAGTCAATAATAATACAAAAGGTATGGTCAAATATTAAAAGAAGTGTTGGAAAAATGTTTCGTTAACTTTATAGATATATGAAGTAATTAGAACTATTAATAAAAGCATTTATTCCAAAGCGGTAACCAACAGATTTTTTAAAGAAATCTTAGTTGTAAACGGGAATACAATTTAAATTGTCCACTTTATATCACCATCTACCAGCTTTTCAATACAGAGTCTCGGGCTATTTAAAAACTATTTTAAACTTGTTAATACCCCCAATTAAGAATCAAAAGTCAGTTAGAAAAAATATAGTTTCTTCTTAAAAACCAATGAAGTTATTTAATACTCGTTATGACATTATGTCAGATACATTTACAATTATAATTTAGTCACATACAATAAATAATAAACTTTTTTAATGATATATATGAATACCGAAAAGTTTAAAAATAGTTTAGCCAAATTGTATGGTATTAAATGTAAAAAGGTAACTTTACCACCTTAATGAGTCAAAGATTACTTTTTATTTTGATTACCTTACTACCACAATAATCATCAAAATTAATTTCCGTTCTCGACTATCGAATTGCAGCACTTAACGAAAAAAAACATATCAAATAAAATTGGAAACTTTCAAGAAATAATGAAATTCTTTTTCCACCTGCTCTTTGCTATGCCCAAAAAATATGATATTTGTAGACTATAATTTTGCTTCTCGTTTTATCAGATTTTGCATTACGGGAAACAAGATTTTAAGACTGTCTAAATTTTATACTGAGTTCCACATTGTTCATGGAACATTTTTTTTAATATTTACAACCAGTTTTTTAGAAAAATAACTCTTTAGACACATTGACAAAAATGGAATGCGAATTTTGTTTAGTTGATTGAGAAAAAAAATCTATTATGCAAATTGCAAAAACGTTTCATGCTTTGTGCCCGAAAACCGAATTAAACCTTTTTAATATTTGTAAGTAGAATTATTTCAATAACGTAACCATTTAAATTTAGTAGAGTTTAAAAAAATTATCATTAAATTAAAACTAATGTTAAGAACACTTTTTGAAAAGATCTTATAATCAATTTTTAACAATTTATCAAAATTCTCCTTAAAGAATTAAATCTTAATTGTACATTTGATTGAAAAAGGAAGAACAATTCAATTTTGAAGATGGTATTGTTGTTTTTGATATGTATTCAAACGTTCTAATGTCTTACCATATCCCTAATTATTGCTAAGTAATCAACGAACAGAAACTAGCCAACGTTGTTTTTTGAAAAACAACAAAACTTTTACTGCAAGTACCTCACTGACAAAAAAAAGAGAATCAAAAAAGCCAGTAGCCCCTTCACAAGAAAAATGACATCGAAACTCAACGATGCGAAACCTTTGAAAACGGTTAAAATCTCCAATTATGATTTGTGACAGCAACTTTCTTTACCGCAGCTTCATTTTTATATTTGGCAGAAAACATTTACAGTAATTAATGACTCGATCGTTTCACCTAATGACTTCATGTTTAGTGGAAGCGATGGGGTGAAAACTTTTTTTTCTTTAATTTTATTTACAGATGGGAAGTAGTTGTCGGTAATGGGAAACATAAAAATATTTTTATGGGTTTAAGTATAATTGAAAAGATTCGAAATTAATGAATTTAAAAATTTGAAATGTGAAGTACCATTCGCAATAAATAGCACAGGTAGAGGGGGTTAATTTTAACTTCACTTACTCATTTAAAACGTGTCGAGAAGTTTTTGTGAAGTAGTATTATACCCAGGCAGCAAGCCTAATCAGCGAATGGTTGGCCAATCATCGATTTCATCGGCAAATGATTGGAAGTTTTTTTACAAGGTCGGGAAGACGTCGCGCAAACTTGTCACTCCGACGTCTACAAAACCGGTCGCTTTGTGAGATCGGATAGAGATGGGGCTAAAGTCGTCTGCCAATCAGTCGATTTGTTGGTATATTAAGCGTCGGTTTACGAGGTCGGCCCGACCTCGGCAGGCGATCAATTAAAAGTGGTCGTTTGTAGTGATTTAGCCGATGTCGGTACGATCTTTCAATTCGATCATGAAGATGATGTTATAGATTATGATAACCAAACCAAAAAAATCTAGTGACAAGCCCTGTGATGAGTGAAAAACGAAGTTTTCTATTTATTTAAACTTAATAAGCTTAAAGGTTTCTGAAATGTAGCGTGGAATACATTTATCAAGAATATATTCTTGATATTTTCAAAATCGATTAATATTTTGTCGAATCCATTAATTTTAACCCGAACTTTATAAACGAAAACATTGCAATAACAGAGTTTCTTCAAAGTTTCGTTGGGTGCCAGCTCAGGTGTCGACCTTGGTCCTCGTCACTTGATCAGGGAAAAATTCAAATACATTCATTTATGTCTATCCTGCACGGGCTTTTATAAAGCGCGTTAAGTGCTTATGGGTAATTCCATGTAACTGTAGTGTAAGTCACAATAGGGTACTTGACTAAAAAAATTTTATTGGCTTAAAATATTCTTATTCCAAACATATTAGACCCGTAATTTTTCTTTTTTTCAAATACCCCATAAAAAGGGGAAAAATTAATTTTAAAATTAGGGCGAAAAATCACTCCTGAAAACGCTTTGTGGCTGTCACGTGGTATCTATGATGTCACTAGTAACTATAAACAAACTTTGAAACACCATTTTGGAATCTACTTTAAGCAAATTTGAACTATTCGCTTTTGTAAAACCTCCACCCATTATCTATATAATTCTTATTTTAATAGTAAGTTAGATTAGGTAAGGTAAGGTAATCGTTTCCGGCTGCCTATTTCTAGCCTCCTTCACAAGTTGGATTAAAACCAGTTTAATTACAAACAAAAACATCACATCGGTTTGTTTATATATTCTTGTGACGTCGCCAAATCGACGTGTTTGTGATCACGTGACGTACCGATGAAAAAAAAAAGAAATTTGAAAATGATTTTTATTAATTATTTAAAGATTTATTTTGCAAAAAAATATATAAGTTTGTTACATTTGGGTTCAAACGGTAATTTAAATTTGAAAAATAAATCAAATTAAATAAAGTTGTTACATTATTTAGTTTTAATAAGTGTAGATCAGCTATTCCATTATTTTTTTTTTTTCGTTTAATGTTAAAGTTGTAGTGATAATCACTTTTTACAGATGTGACTTACACTACAGAAAGGATAATTTTGCATGCAATTAACCTTATGTAAACCACCGAACGAGTTTAGCCTCTGACTTCCAAAAAGTTGATGATTTACATGTTATACATAAGAAAAATTAAATATTCGGGGTTGAAAACTTTTATTTTTATACTAGTAATGAGTTCAACACGAATTAAAATTATGTTTCGCAGCCAAATGAAAATAGAAAACTAACAAAAGTACATTTAACCATTTATTGCAATTTTACTATTAATTAAAGTAAGTATTCAATATAGGGTGAATATGACATGTAAGATCTCACTAAACATTTCGAGTTTTTATTATTTCGATCAATTTTTGAACTAAAGTAATTTATTTTACCAAGACCTATTGTATAAATCCGTGTAGGGGGGAGGGGGCGAAAACAGGTACGTTTACATCGTTTTTTAGTAAATCATATGAGTGGGTACTAAAAAGGGTCCTCCAAGCTTGCGTTGTAGTCAAAAGGACTATAGTTTTGCATGTCATTCTATAACTCCTCACTTGTATTTCATTTTTCAGTGTTCGTGCTTTGGGAATTTCGGAGGATCAAGTATGAAGGATAAAGAAGATGATAACCAGGTGAGTCTCCAGTATAAAGGGGTATCCAGTGGAAGTTGATTAGCGGATTGAAGGGGATTGACGAATTGATGCTTGTTAAGTTCCCAATATTTTAATGTTATAGTGCAATTATAGTACAATTATAGTGATGTAAATTATTTGTATATTTATAAGTAACGGTAAATACCCAAAATACTTGGGTATTAATTTCTTGATATTTTTTCCTTATTTTATTATAGGGTAAAATTTGGAAATTATTTGACAGAATTTTAAAGAAACATAAACCAAAGAATGTTTTTTTTCTATGAAACAATGGTTAAGTTATATACTATTTCTCATCCCCTCCTCTCCCCCCCCCCCCACCCCAAAAAAATCACATTTTTTAATAAACAAAATTGTGTCTAGCAATTAAACTCTTGTCTAATATAATAACTATCCCTCCCTAAGCAATATAGCATATTGAAACTTTGTGAAAGCGAAACCTCTTAAGTGATCTAAATGCATTGCATATTTTCTTATCAGGAACGAATACTGATTTTTTAAAATCTCTGATAATAAATAATTATTGATTGCATGAAAAGTTATGTTTAGATCAGTGTTTATAATATTCAAATAGTTAAGCGGTATTTTAAATATTTTATAGTATAAAAGTTTGTTTTTCTATATTTTAATGATTTACATTACTTGGATGTTAGCTAGTTATAAATATAAATCTATTTAAGTGTAGTATTATCACTGTTTATACTTTTATTGTTAATTTTTGCTTTCAGCTGCTGTGAGACTGCACAGTTTCAGGTGACAACAGATCATGTGATAGAAAGAGAACATCTTCAGGGTTTAGACAACCAAGTACTACATTTATATATATTGCATTTGTATTTTTACCTGTCATTTTATTAATAAAATATTAGTAATAAAATATTAGTAATTCAAGTAGAGTTTCTTTTTTCTTGTGTTTAAAATTAATTTTTGAGTGTCCACATGCTTGCAGTATTTAGGAAATTTTAAATTAAGTGTAGTTCAATAGGTAGCTGTTAAACAAGGTAGGTAAAGAATTTGAGAAAGTCGTGAAGAAAATTTGAAATTAAAAAAATTCTACTAGACCGGGGCTTATATGAAATAATGGAGAAATTACTTTGCTTCAATGGTTTTCTAATAAAAGGGTTAAGCTCCAAAATACCTTCAAGTCTTTAGTTGTATTGGTATGTTCTCGGTTCAGCATCGGGAGTATGTTGGTTAAACGTTGGGTAAAAACCGTTATTACGTACGAAATGCATTGGAATCTACCCGGCTAAGCATTAGATAGACGACGGAGGAAGGTAGAAAGTGTATTGGTACGTCCTCGGTTTAGCATCAGGAGCATGTTGGTCAAACGTTGGGTAGGAAACGTTATACTACTCGGTAGGCAAGAAACGTTTGGAATCAGACATCGGGGCTAAGGCAATTGTGGTAACCACCTGCACGTCGGTAAATGGTCGCAAGATAATCGGTTTATGGTCGTATAATAACGCGAGCTAGGTTGGCGTGACGTGGGTAAATGGTCGAGCGTGGAATTGGCAAGAAGTCGCTGCGATGGTCAAATCCGATCAATAACCGGTAACTAGTCGCCGACGATTTGCGAAAGGTCGTGTATTGTACATCGGCCCCATGTTCCGCCGATTGCCATTCTCGATCTCTTGCCGACTACCAAAATGCGTCGATAAGGGGTCAAATGGTCGCTCGCCAAGGACGAAATGCAGCCGCTGCGATGGACATCGCCAATCTCTTTCCGACGTGATCGGCTCAATGTCGCAGTATGTTTTTTCGACGTTTGGCCGATGCTCGGCCAACGATTAATTGCTGTTTGGGTAAGGACTATAAATATAAGGAATGGGTAAGGACTATAAACTATATACTAAGTTAAGGATAGTGGTTATATTTAGTTGAAGTGATGAAGTGAAAAATTGTTTTTGATTTTATTTACAGATGGATGGTTGCAACGATAACGGATGCTTGATAATCTATTTGTATGGAATGAAATATGATTTAAAATGTTTAAATTTAGTCTTAATAAGAGGACTACGAGCTCAAGCACACTGTAAAATACAGGGTGGCGCATATAAAAGTGGCCCCGACGTAGAGATAGGAATGCATTGAATTGCTTGTGGCAAGAAAAACTATTGAATCCGTCCTGAAAGCCTTAAGTCGAAATAAAAGATTATTCAAGCCTGCAATGGCTTCATTTCTCAAACCTGTTTTTGCATTGGTTGGATTGGATTAGCATCACATTAGAGCTACTCATGGACTATTGGCGAGTTCAGATCTTAGTGCGTATTATATGAAGACGGCCCCTTATGCAAATTTTGTGTCTTGCAATCAATTTAGAATGTTTTGTATTAACAAAAACAAAAAGGTCCGATTCTCTAAGATTAATAATAGCCGAAATAATCACTAGTAGACGCTTCTTTTATACAGTTGTCAAACCTTCAGTTTATATTGCATTCCAACTATAGCTTGTCAAACCATAGCATAGTTTAAGGCAAATAATTCGCCAAGCGTTTGTTTAGGTTTAATATTTGATCGATCAATAGCTTCACTTAGGAAACCTGTTTTTGCATTGATTTTTAACTTGGCAACAATTTTATCGTATTCTTATCTCCATGACGGGGCCACTTTTATTTGCGCCACCCTGTATCTGCAATATTACGAAAAAATTCTGGCAGCAAAGTTGCCAGAAAATATCAGTAGGGGTACGAAAATAATATGTTGACAGAATTTTCCTGTAGGGTAGGGGGTTAGGGTAGGTATACATATATATACCGGCTTGTGTGCTTGATCAAAGACCCGCTTATAAGCCTTCGTCAAGTAAGACAGACACGGAAAGAATTTTTACTGTCACAGAGAAATTTTCCTGTAACTTTTTGCCCTACAGAAAATATTCCTGCGTTATAGATATTTTCTGTAAGGCAGAGTACTGGGCCCCGTGTTGGCCTAGTGGTTAAGATAGCTGCCTACGCTAACAATCTGCGCACTGTACCGGGTGCGGGTTCGATTTCCGCCTTTGCCCTGGGTGTAATTTCTCTCTCTGTCAGTAAAAATTCTTTCTGTGTCTGTCTTACTTGACGAAGGTTTATAAGCGGGTCTCTGATCAAGCACACAACCCGGAATATATATGTACCAACCCTACCCTACCCCCTAAGGCAGGGTACGTTAAAAATAAAAAGTAAAAACCTATGACCGGTATACGAACCCTCTCCCACAGTAAAGGAGTCAGGCGCGTTGACCACTACACCACCACAGCCAAGGGGTAAGCATTTATACTTCAAATTTGTTTTGTGATCAAACATGAAAATTCTATTATCAACAGATGCATTCTTTATCAGTTGTAACAGATTTTATCAGTTTGCAGAAAAAAATGACGTTTGACAAATTGAGATGTAACTGTACAGTTAGTTTCTTTAGTTTAAAAAAAAATTCTGTAGGAAAATAACATAAATATTCTGTTTTCTGACAAAAAAATGTTTTAGTACAACTAAGGAGATTCCGTTAGTTGGTTTAATTGGTTTCCTTATCGTCAAAAAGAGATTATAGTTATTAATGATGAAAAATAACAATATTTTTTACTTCAAAAGTCGTAAAAATATTTGAACCATGCAAAAAGTATAAAAGTTTTTAGCAATTCGCTCTTTAACATTTTCTATTACAAAACTAATTTGTTTTCAAAAAGGATTTTATTTGTACGAAGTAACTTTTATTAGATATATTATTTTCACCAAATATCCAGGGAATAATTCTAAACCTTTTTTTTAATAAATTTTGACTTTAAAGATGCTATTTTTTTTATAAAATATGATTTTTATATAACCGTAAAAGCGTAATAAATTGTGTATGACTTAAAATTCCGCTTAACAACAAATGAAATGTAATATTCATGTGCACATAAAACTTTCATAAAAAGTGTCTTGAATAATAATATTCGGAATACGTTTATGGTTGGCACAATTTCAGCTAAATAAATGTTTATACATCTCTTAATATGAAAAGAAATGTTATAATTATTAAAATTAATACTTTAAAAATAAAAGCGAAACTTAGCAGATTTTTTCATGCAAAGTTAAAACTCTCTATACATCTTTTTTCATACATATATAATAAACTACCAAAAGAGCACTATTGTGATATATACTATGACATCATTCCAAACTGATTTATATCACATGAATAAATATTTCTTCAAGGGTTTTATTTTTATTTTAAATAAAGTTTCTCGTACGTTTGACGAAGTGGCAACAGGAAAACATTAAATAGAATGGGATTTTCGTGTTATTTCAATGTAGTTTAAATGTTTAGTTATTTAAATTTTAATTATGATTCCAATTAAAATTTTTAATGAAATTTGCGATGTAGCCTTGCTGATTGTTTTGCTTCAATATGACGTATCCCACATGTTTTTGAGACTTGTGGTTCGTTCTGTGGAAGTGGGTGACGGACAACTGAACGATTATAACACTTTCCACTTTTTACGTTATAAACGTAGTGTGGAAACTAAAAGGAAGCTTTTCTAATAGCTAAGTCCGTCCGTCTGTCTGTACCCCACTTTTCATAGGCAAACTACAAAAGCTACAGACGAGTGTGATACGTCAAAAAAATTCAAAACTAGAGGCAATTTAAGATCTAATAAAAAACGAATGAAGTATTTCAATTATTTAAAAAACTTTAAAATTTAATACAAAAAGCATAAAACGGCCATTTTAATGGAATCAAACCACCATTGCCATTGACAACAATCTCGTACGAGAAACTTTGTTCATATTGAAAAAAAAATGAAAGAATTTCTTTTTTTATGATATAAATGAGTTTGAAATGACATCATAATGTATATCACAATGAAATTCTTTGAAAAGAACACAAGGCGTTCTATTTCTTTTATTTAAAAAAGCAAACATAATTTTTCATTTACATATAAGAATGAATACAAACGTGTTAATTCTAACTCTTTCTTTTGTCGAGTTTTTCCTGTAGTCTTCTGGGGATTTTTTAATGGTACTTAAAAACAATTCGTTTGGGGGCGTCCATAAAGGGAGCGCATGCGTTTCGGCGGGGGGGGGGGGGGGAGTCGAGTCGAACATCATCAAATCACACGTAGGGGGGATAAGATTCTCGTCAAATATCAAGTAGTTCTCCCTGCAAAAAAAATCAACCTAAAATAGCGAGAAAATATAATTAAATTCCAGTACAATATGTTTTTCAATTTGGCAAAATTATTACATGGTACTATTTCACATAGCCCTCTGAAACATATTTCCCTATGTTGAAGTTTTAATGAACTATTTAAAATGCATCAAAAAATAATTCAAATCAAAAATATGAATTTGGAAAAATCTCACGTGTGATTAGGGGGCGGGGGGGGCTGGGAGGGAGTCAAAAAAATATTGCGAAATATCACCAGGGAGAGGGGTTTCAGAAAATCGTCAAAATCAATCGCATCACGTGAATAATGGGTGCCCAATTTAGTTATGTTTTAAATGTAATAGTTTCAATGTTGTATGTTTATTTAAAACGTTTTGCTTCTTTTTGTGTGTTACCAATGTCACACACATTCTTCTAAATACGAATAAATTTAGCAAACAATAAGAAAAAACTTTTGAGTTTTCGTCGAAAAATAGTTTAATTTTGAAGTTTAAAACTTTAATATACACCTGAATGCCGTGTTTGGCACTTTTTTACACGCATAAATTTGTGTGGAGGAAATTCTAAGTGACAGTATCTGTTACAAACTTCTTGTTTATTGAGACACACAGATTTAATCGGAGAATAATGGGGAAAAATCCAAACTAGAAATGTCTGTCTGAAAACGTCAGACCAATTTTATATTCGACAATCATTTTCCTATGAGAGTCACTCCACTGTGAACTTTAGAACATGCTGCGAAAAATACGAGACAATTATTGTGCTTTTGAAACGTTAAATTAAGTTTTTTGACGCTCTTGATATCACTTATTTTTCACAGTCGATTAATGTCACGTATTTCTAATATCAGTCTTTCATCTTTTGGTAGTTTTTTAATATAAAGTCACCATTGATGGGTGCATTTTAAAGTGTTTGGTATAGTTCATCGTTTCAATTTTACAATTCTCAACACACGTTACAATTTTACAATTCTCACACAAAAACACTTTCTTTTTCAAATATTTACCCATACATCTACATACTCTCACCATGTTTATTTAGGGTTTTATAACGGAATTCAATAAAAAGCTTTTGTACTTTGAATCACAATTAGCTATTTCGAGTCGAAGATTTTTTTAGCTATTCAGAGGAATTTCAACATACTTACAATTCCAATTGGTTTTACAACTAAAAAAAATACAAAAAGTCTTATAAGGAATTAAAAAATTCTAACCTTAGACACGAAAAAACATTTAAAAACTGATTTTGTCTTGAATTTCTCTTTTCTTATTTGAGTTTTTTTTCTGAAATCGCTTGAATGGCCGACTGTGTGTCTACAAACATATTAAGCTCGTAATTGGATTTTGTAATGCGAATATCCTTATTTCCATCGGTTTTATAAATAGTAAAATTGGTCAGTAACCGTTATTAAAATCGATATATTACAACCAAAGTTGATTATAGTATGTGATGCTTTGAAATAATAGGGGAAAGAAGGGTAATTGCGCCCACTTAAGCAAAAGTGACTGCAACACGCATAATACGTCACTTAAATTATGTTTTTTTATTAGCATTTATTACTGAACAAATATAAAACAGAATGCCGTATCGTTAAACATGAAAACAATAACAATTGTGCTGAAAAATTTAAAACAAGAAAATATTAGATTGAGCGCCATTACCCGAACATGTTGGGTAATGCCGCTCACTGCGACGGGTACTGCCACTCATTATTCAAAGCTTTTATACAACATATTTCACAACTGATTAAAGTAATTTTACAATTTGCAACAGTCACAAATATAGTTTTCTCCTTTATCATCTCCTATCCTCTCCATTAAAGTAATTTTACAATTTGCAATAGTCACAAATATAGTTTTCTGCACTCTTAAAACAAACGAGCGGTTTTAACTCAGTCTGAGTTAATTTCCACTCCTTTCCGGTGCCGAAAATGCACTTCTCCTATAGGAGTGAATTTCACTCTTTTGTTTTAAGAGTTTGCTTTATCCTCTCCACAGAAATCTTAGTGGCTCCGCTTAGAACAGGATTTGCACCTAAACCATAGTTCGTTGTCCTTTCCGAACTCCCCGCAAGCATTACATATGCCATTGATTTCATTACTAATAATACCTTCGCCAGGTAAATCATCCATTTCATCATCATCACATATCATGGTTTCATCGATGGTTTCCTCATCTGTACTGGCCAAATCTTCTTTCTTTGACGATTTTTTTACTTTTCTTGGTCTGGACTTTATTTCGGCTCCTGTTGTTTCACCAAATAAGGCCTTTTTCACCCTTATATTTTTCTTTGGCTTCTTTGCCAGTAGATTGTACGTATTTGCAGCTTTCGTAGCATTTAAAGAAGATGCTGTCTTGGATTCCTTGAGACGGCGTCGTTCCTCTTTCTTTTCAAGCATAATTTTCATGGGTGTTCCTGTAAGGATGACAGATTTTTTTTTTCGCTTAAAAAAAGTTGATTAAACAGTTTTGATTAGTTGTAATTCGACTCTTCCAAAAGGGAGGGTAATACCGCCCATCTGAGCGTCATTACCCGATCGCGCCATATTTGATTTCGAGCGATCTCTGCCACACACACAATGTATCCAATTAAATAAACTTAGTTACATTATATAACAAGATTATTATGCTTCGTAACTATACAATGATCATACTGTTAACAGTAATTATAGTTGACTTACCTCGAAATTAGCTTCAGAAGTTTTTTAGATGAAAATAGATGATAAATTATTCGCGGACGAAATACTATGTGCTTTTGCTTTGCCAGGCGCCTTTATCACACTGAGCATTGCACGTGCTTTCTGCTAGGTGTCAGTACTGTCAAATTAACTTAGGGGTTGCCCAGTTTGTCACAGCTGAGCTGAGCGCGATGGCCCTCTGAGCGCTATTACCCGTCTCTCCCCTAAGTTTGTTTTTTAGAAAGACTTACTTTTGTTAAAAACTTCTCTGTACTACTTTTTTGGTCTATGATACACAGTTAAAAGTTTTAAGAATGCTAAAAGTTCTAAGACTGCTTAAATGCTGCAGCCGTGCATACGGAGTAACGTTACTCCGTATACACGGATGCAGTATATTGTCAGCTACCGTCGTTTTTGCGGTGTGACATTTAAAAAACTTTTTACAGTGTATCATTTTTAAAATTCATATAATGCAAAGTTAACTTTTTTTATGTTTCTTCTAAAGAAGTTTGTCTGTAACGTTTGTCGGTGTAACGTTACTTCGTATACCCGGATACAGCATATCGTCAACTACCGTCGTTTTTACGGTGTGACACTCAAAAAAAATTTACAGTGTATCATTTGTAAAATTCATACAATGCAAATTTTAATTGTAAATAGAGTTACTCCGATTAATATTTACGAGCTTTTTGTGGAGCAATTTCAATTATGTTTTTCCACTGTATTCCATTTCCACAATGTTTCTTCGAAAGAAGTTTGTCTGTTTAGTTTAGTTTTCTTGGTCAAGTCCCCCTCTAGATAATTCTATACTCTATGCGTCTGTTTATTTAATTCTTTAAAAATAATTACCTATTTGTTTGTTTGAATTTGTAATTGCTTAACTGATACCTTAACTTTTTTTAATTATTTTTATATTTATTAGAAAAGATAATATTTCTGTTACTTTTGTACAGAAATTTTCTGTTTCTAAAACTAAACAGATGTGATTTTCAATTTGTCAAAAGACACACTTTCTCTTTGGAGTGATAAAATCTGTAACTACTGTTGCAGATTAAACATGTTGAGAACAGATTATTTCTGTTTTGAATAGAAAGAACATTTGAAATATACATTATACAAACAGCGTGATATACATTATACACATATCGTGTCCTCGATAGTGTAATAGTCAGAGGGAGTGGCTCTTATGCCGTCGACAAGGGTTCGTTTGCGGGTCATAGGATCCCTTTTAGCTTCCACACTACGTTTATAACGTAAAAAATGGAACGTATTATAATCGTTCAGTCCGTCTATCTGTCCGTCACCCACTTTAATATCCCAAACTACAAATACTACGGACAAGTGTGATACGTCAAAAAATTCAGCACATCGGAATTAGAATACATTGAAAATTTCAGAAAAGAATTCGAATTCGAAGTACTTCAATTATTTAAAAAAAACTGCAAAATTTAATGCTTATTTAAAAAGCATAGGAAGCCATTTTTATTAGAATTGAATAACCTTTACCATTCGCAACAATCGCTCGAGAAACTTTAATTCTTTTAGACAATAAATTAAAATAAATGTATTTTAGCGACATCGATCAGTTTGAAATGACGTCAAATATATCTCACTACGAGATTCTTTGTATGTTGATATGAAATATTTTCATTCTATTTAAAAGCGAGGAATATTACATATTTATTTTTTGAAATATAAATTAATTTTTGCAAACGATAATAATTATTGAAGAAATAATTATTGAATTTTCGAAATAAAATAAGGAAACTAGCCAAATTTATCGTGTAAATGTTTATAATAGAATTAATATTGTGTTTGGCGACTTTTTTCCTTTTAAACACAAATGTTGTGTGGAAGCGGGCTGAGTGACAGATTCTGTTACAGACCTACTTTTTATTAATATATTTGTTCCATACAAATATTTTCGTTTTTATATTATTTTTTTGTAGGAAAAATGTGTTAAACATTTTTTTTAGTGTCAGAAATATTCCGTAATATAACAGGATTTTTTACATTATACTTGATAAAAATTTTAAAATATGGAATATGTTTTTTCATCATTTTTTTCATGACCAGTTTTTATTCGTTATTGACGTCTTCTCAGATATTAACCAATTATTTCGTTTAAAATCATAATAAAAGCAGTGGCATCATATAAAATTTTGAATTAAATATCTTCTAAATTGAATTGTTTTTCAAATATCCCAAAAGATTTCGTTGAATATTTCTTTGTTTGAATGATGTAAAACAGATACTACATTGTTGCAAAGTAAGCAATTTTAATTCTACCAGCAAAACTATCTTATATTTAGACTTTATATTTCTTAAATAAAGGTTACCGAACTAAACTAGATGTTAAAACATTCCAAACCTACATACCTTCGCTTCGAAATCCTTTCATTGGAGTTCGAAAAGAATTCACCTAATCCCAAAATGGCTAATGCATGGTAAAAGAATTTGCTTTTTTCTATTTGTTTCCATAAAATATGGATATTTCTACATTATACAAAATTTCGTTGATAAAAATTTATGTTCCTGTGGTTCTTTTTTTTCTTTCAAATTTACCAAAAATGTATTCGGCTGTTTTGAGAAGACCGTATAAAATAATCAATAGCAAAAAAACTTTTTTCGAGACATGGAGGGAACAATTTTACAAGGATTTGTTTTGCAGAATGACATCCATAGAATACTATCAGGTTTGCAAAAAATATATTTGTGCCAAATGCATCGGAAAATTTTGATAAGATTTAGTTTGATATATTAGTGATTTTTTAATTAATTCTAACTTTTGGATTTTGTAATAGGGTAATAGGTAATGCTTATAGCTTTAGATGTGAATTTTAGCCAATATACATTGTAATTTTTATTTTCATTTTGATGGATCACTATTATACAATGTTAAACATTTGGCGTTTTTTCACTAAAAATACGGTTTCTTGTAGCGGATTAGTGATTTTTTTTAAATTATGGCCTTTTTAGTAAGTAGTAAGTTTTTTAAGTAGTAAGGCAATGCAGAAAATATTCGTGCCTAATAAATATTTTTTTTGTATTTCTGCGTAAGCTAAAAATACAAAAATAAAACATCAACCCAAAAACCGTTCACGAACCCTCGTCAAAGGTATAAGAGCCAGGCACTACCATCACTACACCACCGCAGAGACGAAAACAATTTGTATATATCACAATTTCTTTTCTTAACTAAATAGAAAAATCTATTCTCAACAGGTGAAATCTGTATTAGTTATTCGGATTTAGTCTCCCTATACATAGAAAATTGATCTTTTGACAAACTGAGATAAAATATTGCAGAAAACTGCAATAGTTTAAGAAAATGGAAATATTTTGAAGGAAAATAACCGAAATATTTGGAAAATAACGAAAATATTCTGTTTTTTAACTGATTTTCTATAGTTTAGTTGTAAATATTTAGTGTGTACAAGTGCTTTTCATATTACACAGAAATCATAATAATAACTTAAACTCAACCCATGTAAAGGTTTTAATAAATGAATAAAAAACGAACTGAAGCTGGGTTTTTTAATTAACGTAATAGTGCAATAACTTTTTTAATGTTATTTTCTGTTATGGACTGTTACTTAATGTGAGAAGTTTACTCATATGTTACACGTTATTTAATACTGAACAAGCACTGTTTCATTGTCCTGCAGTTCAAAAGAATCAACTGAACTGAAATCCTACCATTCACCGCTTTTCTTTTTTGATCGATGGAGAAAGTAAATTAATCTCTTATCTTAAATGGTTCAAAAGCAAATCTCTTCGATTCATTTAAAAAGTTTCAAACTTTATAATATAAAAATAAACTTACATTAAAAAGATATCAACTTGGATTTCAAACTTCCCATTCGAAAAGCTTTTCAAAAATTAACATAGGGATAGTCATTTAACTATTAATAACGCGCTTTTTTACAACAAAAATCTTCCGTTTAGTTTTATGGCACAGCCTGTAACTCGTTCAAGAATTCCCATGTCTTCGTTTAGCTCGAATTGCTAGTCATTTTTGATATTTAAAAGCGCCTTCCGTTTTAACAGCCGTCGATAATGCTTGGCATTTTCTGAAGTCCATTCGTTGCAGCAGAGCGTTCGTCTGACAGCAAAAAGCTTCAAGAAGTAACTGGTCGGTCACCAGATTTTGTTATTCAACAGTATTAGTTTTATTCAAAATATTTGTATAAAAAAATTCGTATTTAATATTCGTATCAACAATTCATAATTATTATTCGTATTAAAAATTCGTATTTAACATTCGTATCAAGAAAATTCGTATTTAAACTTGGCCTATTTACTACTTAGAGTTATTTGTAATTATTGCTGTATTTTTCATAAGACCCCGAGATTTTGAGGGACTTTAAATATTAATGAGTTTATGCTTAACTCCTGCCTAAAAATTTCAAGGGTTTTTGGACCTTCCGTGACCTAGTGGTTAAGGCGTCAGCCTTGAGAATGAAAATTTTCAGGAGTACGGAAGTTCAGATGCCAACAACTTCCAATCATTCATTAAATCGGATAGGGGAAACCTGGGCTAGTTTGCCTATGGGGTAAGTTTTCGACCAGGCCGTATGTAGAAAATGAGCCGTTGGTGAACGCTAACTGTCTGCTTGGTTTATGAAGCAACACGCCTATGCCACTCACAAGAATCTTTGTTCAGTTGGTGTTGTAATATTTTCGTTAGAGCTGTTTTTATGATTTTTTCAAAGTTGGGTAAATTTTTATGCTTACATTCAAACCTAAATTAAACGTACTTCCACTTAATTTACAGTTTTATCATTGCTTATAATAAAAGGTGGTTCAACTGTCTACTTAAATATGTATTTGTTTTCAAAATAACTTAATCCGCCAATCGTCAAAGAACTATTAAAGTCAAAACATTTCGACTGGGCAGGTTTTCAAAAATTGCACGGGACAATAATTCCAACAATGTCATGTATATAAACGTGCTCCAACCTTTATAAGATTCCAAAAATATAATTATTATTTAATGTATGACCAAGTAATCTAACCATACAATAAGTTCAGAATTTAAAAAAGTTTGTTTTCCATTAAAAATTGTTTTGCATAGTAATAAAAAGAGAGCTGACATAAATCGTACTATTCTGAAGCAATATATGTTGCTCTATTAGCTGTCAAGAAAAGATTAAGTAGCGGAAAAGCCATCCAAGAACTAAAATATTGCCAATAGATAGTGAATAATTGCACTGTAATTATTAATATATCATGTTACCCCCAAAACGTAGGTGTAAATTGGCTGGCTGAGGTAAAAGAAGCAATCTCCACAAACTTCAGTGCATGTGATGTATTTTTTTTTAAATCTTTAGAAATACTTCAGACAACCTCTAAATAAGAGGACCAAACTACGGTTACATAAAATAGGAAGTTACACATTTGCTTAGATTCAAAGTGATCCTGATGATAATGACCTGTATTAAAATATGTTGAAATCAACTGTTTGTGCAATAAATTTGCTTTTTTACCACCATTTTAACCTTCATTCTGAGTGTAATCTATTGGGTTGTTTAAATTTACAATAAAATGTACCAAAAACCACAACAAAGTGAGTGTTAAATCTTTAGTTTAAGGAGTTTCAGTGTGTTAAATCTTTCAATTAGTTGGACAATTTTCCCCATCCATATTTGGCAGTTTGGGAAAATGTACCAATGATTGTTTGTAGATAAACCATGTGAGGCAGGCAATGATACCTTATTTTCTTCAAAATAAATAAAAGTAAAAAATATACAGTCAAAAAATAGAAAACGTGGAAAACTAGCCCCGATATCCCCTATGTTGGAAAATAGTCAGAAAAAATAAGTAATTTTTAAATGCCTAAATATGTTTCCGAATATTACAGAAAGAGGTATTCGAAATACTCGAAAGCGTTTTTGAAAATTGCATGCACCTTATAACTGACCCATATATTCAGAAACGTCTCTGAATTTTATTTACTGTGTCCCCCAAAATTCCATTTTAGTAATTTACGACACAATGCGTCAAAGTTATAGAAGATACCCAGACACCTCTAGATGCTACACTCTTAAAACAAACGAGCGGTTTTAACTCAGTCTGAGTTAATTTCCACTCCTTTCCGTGCCGAAAATGCACTTCTCCTATAGGAGTGAATTTCACTCTTTTTCGGAGTGGGTAAAAGAAATAAAAGAAAACAATCTGCGTCCTACACTCTTAAAACGAGCGGTTTTACTCAGTCTGAGTTAATTTTCACACCTTTCCGGTGCCGAAAATGCACTTCTCCTATAGGAGTGAATTTCACTCTTTTGTTTTAAGAGTGTACTAGAAAGTGAAATAGTTTCTTGAAATAAAAGCTACTAAGAGATTTTAACTTTAAAATATTGCGATTTAGCAACAGGGGACTTTATTAAGAGAAGTTCAAATTATGTTCTGTTCGTGTTCTTCATATCCAATTTGGGGTCCTGAGATTTAAGGGCCCTAAACCCGGGTCTAATGAAAGATCAGGGCCTGCTCGTAGACAAATAGTTTACATAATCAAAACAAAAAGTAACTGTTCATTTAAAGATAAAGAAATAAATGTGACGTCTCTACCAACGTCCTTCGACTGTCTGCCATTTCCAATCATTTTTTGAAGAATTCTATGAATATTTCTTTTTAAATAGCTTCTTGTAAAAGGAAACGACTGTTTATGGAGAAAATGTTTATAAAAGTTTTATAAAAATCTCACAGTTAAATGAAAGATGCTTCAAAAAGAAACGCCTGACTTCCAATTTATAAATCCAGTTAAGTAAAGAGGCCTTTACTGAAATAAATTTCCATAAAACGATAAAATATGTCGGAGGTTGTGTCAAGTACAGAACAGTTGTGGCAAATCAAAACTTTCGGAAAAAAAGTTAGAAAAAATTGTTGTTTTTCAAATGAATATTTAAAGCAATAAATGTAAAGTAGAGGAAGGTTGCAAAAGTGTTTTGTTTTATGTTTTTGTTTCATCCTTATACAGTATAATTCGGTTATAGCGTCATTTAAGAGACCGCGATGTATCACTTTATAAACGAGTAACCTTATAAACATGGTTGAATATTAAGAGTAAAAAATCATGTTAAATACATATTATATTGTCATATTAGTAAGGTTATAAAATTCCATCTATTGAATGAATTTAACCCTATGAGCTATTAATTGTTTAATTTCTCTTTTTAGAGGTCAATAATTATTTTACGCGGAAAGTATATGTTTCAAATTTGGCGACTTTTCGCATCACTTGGTGAATAAAATAAAATTTAAATTTAAACAAATGATTTTTTTTTAATTCTTAAGAAGGCATTTTGGATATCATATAACCGTATATTTGTAGCGTTATAACCGACGAGTTAATTAAAAATTATCGTTGTAAGAAAGTTATTATTACATTAATGTCTATGGACAGTTCAAGGGACCGAACATTTATGGCGTAATAAGCGAGTTTTCGTTGGTAAACGAGGTCGTTGTAACAGAGTTTGATTGGCTCATAATAAATAATTATGAACACTTAAAACTATAACAGAGTTTTAAAACTAAACTGCTATTTCTTGTTAAATAAAAAAATAAATAATTATATACATATAGAAACAATGTAAATTACGATTTTCGATTTTGTTGTTTAACATGCTAAAATTATTTTTAATTATATTAGTGAAAGCACAAAGTCAAATGAAAATCTATTATAAATAAAAGGCTGAATGAAAAAAAGTCATGTTTCGAAATGTGATTCCGATCTAATTGTATTTTCCACTCTTTTTAGTCTTTTTATACTTTTAATTTTGCCAATTTTATAATGAAATTTTTATGTTAGTAAAAATAAAATTCTATAACTTAAGCAAAAATTATAACCCACATAATGGTATTATTGCTTATTTTTTTCTGAGCTCTATTTAAGAAAAAAGATTAATGGCGAATTTAATAAGATTAGACATCAGCCCAGGGAATATTTATATATTAATCTATTCCAAAATCAATTATCCCAATTACAACCAATAAAGCTTAATTAACATCTAATGACCATTAAATCATTATGCTCAAATATCCGTGTACCTCATAATACAGACACGTTTATTCTACATAGCTAGTTATACAATTAGAAAATTGTCTAGAAATCGAACCGAGTAATTATATCTGCTGTTTAATTAGAAAACGATATCACGCATTTCTTAATTCGAGAAGCATTCATGCATTTATAGCGAATTCCTGTATTATGCAAAAGTAGTGAATTTAAAAGAAGGAATTTTTGAGACGTATATTTATCCGTTAATGGAAAATTATTAAAATTTGCTCTGACCTCATTAGGTGAGACAAATTTCATGAAGAGTAGTTTCCATTAGATTCCTTTGTTGTCAAGCAATTATGGAATGCGATGGCATGTATCGGATATTATGATACATAACTCCCGTAGTCCGCAATCTGAATGAAAACCATCTAATCCAATTTTTCATTTAATATTTTCATGATTTCATTTCGCATGATTAAGGCAATGAGATTAAAAATTGTTTGATTTTATGGTAGCCAATGAAAGTTCTTCAGAAGCAAATTTTTCTTACAGTAATAAAGTCTATGAATAAGATGTGAATATGAAAAGCATTTCTTATGCTCAATCTATTATAATAGAAAAGCCTATAGAGAAAATATATATTAATTAAACTCGATGATTAAACGTTTCATCTTTTCTAGATACTTTGCGGATGTAACTATTCCATTGTAAAGGAACATTTTGTGCTTATTTCTAACTATGTTTAAATGTAGCGATCTTAATCACCAAATCAGCAATAGAAGTGTCTAAATACAAAACTCGCATTCTATAATGTATAAATACGATACAGGCACATACGATACGGGCACATTCATAGACAAATTCGTCCAATGGAATTTACGATTGTCAACCTGATCATATCCTCGCGTGCCTGGGACTCTCCAAGCAGGATTTGGCCGACCACCCTTTTTTGGTTTTGGATTTTTTGCGGGTGTATGACGTCATGGACCTGGTTTAGCACTGCTGACCTATGGGGGAATCCAACAACAACAACACGATTGTCAAAAGTAGCCAATGACCGGACAGGATCCTATATCTTAGATATAATTTGGAGAATGGGAGTTTTGAAATTAGACCATCCCTTTTCATCAATTCATCTTCAACCCTTCCTCAAAGGGCACATGAGTTTAGTAGTTAGGGACCAACTGTTAGTAAAATCCACGCCAAATAATAAAAAATAGAAAGCAGTATAATATCCATAAAAGTGAACTTGTTTTTCTTTACCGAATTTCGAGCCAAATATCACGAAATCTTACCAAGGGGAGGATTAAAAAATCGTCAAATTAGCATCACGTGATTAATAGACGCCCCGCCCCTTAAGCGATTCATTTACAGAATGGTATCTCCGAGAACCGAACTCACGCTGCGTTAGCGTGCGATGTCGCTCGAAGTACCGTTGGGTGCCGCTCAGGTGTCGACCTCGTCACATGACCAGGGTTCTAAATTACGAGGAGTAATTGGATGTGCTAAAGCTCTTAACAAGGAGGCTAGAAATCGACAACCGTAAACGATTAAGGGGACAGGGAACACAACGACGCTGTTGACAAAGGTTTATAAGCGGGTGATCAAGCACACAAACCTGAATATATATGTCTACCAACCAACCAACAACGACGCTTCCAAATATAAAATTTTTATTTTAACTTTCAATCACTAAAATGAATATATACGAAAATTTTTATATAATACGCAACTGAATATGGGGTTGGAGTTCGCAAATGTGGTAGTTAAATTCAATATAACTTTGTTTCTAGCTTCATATGTCATTATTGTAAAACACCGATTTTTAGCTATTAGGTACACTTTCCAGCACAACTATTGCGTGTATCTGAAAATATTTTTTATATAAATAAAAAAAAGTCCATTCAACGCAATGAACCTCAAGTTTGACGATAAAACATTCATAATTTTAAGTTATTAACATAAATAGAAATTTTGCGCATTTCTTAAATTAGAAAAATCGTCTTATTTTTACCCACCTAATATTTTTTTTGGAATATTTTTGGTTCACTGTGTTAAATAGACATGTATACGACATCACAGAAAATTTCAACCCTTCTAGTAAAATAGAAAAAGAGAAAAGTGTGCCTAAAGGCTGACAATTTTGAGTTTTGGAATAATGACATTTAAAGCTGGCAACAAAGTTATATTGAAATTAACTACCACATTTGCAAACTCCGAACCCCATATACAAATGTGCATCATAGAAGTTTTTTCGTAAAGGCACGATTCAGTAACTAAAGTTTAGATGAAAATTCGATATTTTGAGTAGTCATTTTGTTCCCTGTTACCTTAAATGAGCGAACTCCCGATCAGCACAGATCAAAGAGTTCTATAGTAGGGTAGAGACTGAACCTGGCAACAGCACCATGGACCAACACGGAGACAATATAGGGTGGCATGTGGGATCCGATGGCCGAGTGGTTTGGATCGCAGGCCATAACGCAAGCAGTCCGCGCGCTGTAACAGGTGCGGGTTCGATTCCCGCCTTTGCCCAGGGTGTACTTCCTTTCTCAGTATCGAAATTATAAATTAACTAGCACTTTTGCCACTCTATTCGGGCTCCGTAGTGAGCCATGACTGCCGATGGCAGCTCAGTACGAGTCGTTCATCTACCCTACTATAGAACTCTTTGGCACAGATCAAGTCCTTGAACCGACTGAGCTACTCATAGCTCTTCCGTTGAATGGCAAAATCCCCCTTTCAACTGTTTAACCGTTAGTCTGCAGCTCACGTGCTGCCCTCATCATCCGAGCTATCCTTCTAAATTACGAGGCATTAGCTGAGAGTTCTTTCTTCTATACTCATTCCGGTATGTCGTCACTGGAAATATAAGGCCAAGCTGCAATATTAATCTTCCCGAACAATACTTGTAACTAGAAGTTTTTTTAACGAATCCAGTTATACAGGGTGAAGCAAATAAAACCGGCCCCAACGTGGATATAAGAATACGACAGAAATGTTTCCAAGTCAAAAACCAATACAAAAACAGGTTTGCTAACATGAAGCCATTGATCGCTTCAATATAAAGCCCAAACAAACGCTTGGCGACTTGTTTGCTGGCAACAACACTGTTAAAAATTTTGTGCTTGGTTTCACCATGATATTGGTTCCTAGTAGCTGCAACGGCTGAATGGTGAAACGTTCCACCATATTTTTGGTATTCGGTTGAACCATTTCTCAGGTTTTTGTTTCCAAATCCAGAAAAATGGTTCAACCAAACACCGAAAAAAAGGTGAAACATTTCACCATTCAGCCGTTGCAGCTACTAGGAACCAATATCATGGTGAAACCAACCAATATCATGGTGAAACCTAGCACCAAATTTTTAACAGTGTAAGCTATGGTTTGAAAAGCTAGTTGAAATGAAATATAAACAAGGTTTGTAGAGCTCTGATCAAAAAAAGTCCCCACCAGTGATTATTTAGGTTGTTATTTATCGTAGAGAATCGGACCTTTTTGTTTTTGTTACTACAAAACATTCTAAATTGATTGCAAGTCAAAAAAAAAAAAAATTGCATAAGAAGCCGTCTTCATACAATACACACTACGATCTGAACTGGCCAATAGTCCATGAGTAGCTCTAATGTGATGCTATTCCAATCCAACCAATGCAAACACGGTAAACCATTGCACGCTTGAATAATCTTTTATTTCCACTTGAAAGATTTCAGGCGGCTTCAAGAGTTTTTCTCGCCAAGCATTTCAACGTATTCCTATCTCTAGACCGGGGCCGGTTTTATTTGCCTCAACTTGTAGTCTGCGAGACCGGGTTTTTTTGTGCCTAACTTTCCATTTTTTTTGTTGTTATTTTTAGAATCTTCTCTTTTTTGGAAGAAACTGGGAGCATCTTTCCTTGTGATTTGTTGTGAAGCGTAAAAGTCCTAAACTGGTAAAATTTTGATGATTTAGAATTATAGGTGACAAATTGTTAAAGATCAGTTTTCAGTTGAGATGGTCATTGTACCACAAAAAATTGCGAATTTAATTAAAACTCGGTAGATTTTAGCGGCGGTAATATTACATCAATGTTAAATAAAATGATTTATTAGTAGAAAGGAAATGTATTAAATATTTATATTACCAGAACTAATCAACTTCACTGTCAAATTAATTTTTTCTATCAAGGTTTTTAAAGTTTTTCTCATACTCACATTCCAATGTGCCGTAACGGCAAATATAATTCCCTACTGCAAAATTAATCATTTCGAACAGTACTTGTCTGTATAAGATTTTCATTAGTCTGGTCCGACATTTAGTCATATTTTAATTTAAGTTCAGTCATAATTTACTTATTAAAATATGGCATTTTGAGAAGTAGAAGGCTTTTGGCTTCCGGTGGGATCCAGTAGTACATTTAAAGCACTATTACGTGCTGAAAACTAAATTAAAACTACTTAAAATATTTTGAAAAATATCATTTCAAAAATTTATTGCAAATTTTCTATGAAACTAGACTGAAAATGTGGTCGATATTTTTTTAGAGTGATGACGTCATTATAAACTTAAAATTAAACAAGCAAATATATAATAATAAACCCTAATGCACAATATTCGTTAAAAAAAACTTTTTGTCCTTAAAACACATTTTTTTGGCTATCAATCTGAAATTTTGTTTCAAATTCTTATTTCTTGCAATATTTGTACAAACTTCGTTATTCTATACTACTACAGAATCTTGGCAGCTGACTAATTGTACTGACATCCTAATGCTTTTACTTTTAAAAGAAGTCACAACTACTTTTCTACGAATTTTGGTTGCGGAATTCAAATGATTAACTTTAATGCTGCAATTGAATGTGTATTTATAATTTATATATAAAGAAGTCATTTTTATTGTAATAACCTAGAAGATATACAAATAAAAACTATTACCCAAGTACTTATGTTTTAATTCATATTTTTACATAGTTTGTGGTACCAAAAATTATATATAATCCTATACTATTGAGATATAAAGAAAGCTAATGTAAGATTATTTTTTTAAAAAACATTTCTGAGATTACTTTACCGTCATTTAAAATAGATTAATTTTAGGATTACTATAAAAGAAAAACCGCTCACAGATTCGCAACATCATATTTTGGGTTTTCACTACCTCCTTATTTCTAGTCGACAAAAGGAGTAAAAAATCTCACTAAATTACTATTAATTGTCTAATTTTAGTCGTATTTGTAAATAATATGTTTTCAAAAGTGTATACACTGTAAAAATCTGTTTTTTCGAACGTATATACTACCGATAAATAGCCAACGGCTGAAATCCGGGATTGAACCACAAACCTATAGATATTCACGCAGACCCATCTCACATAGAGTTTTAACAAATATTCAAATGGTTATGTGTTTCAGTCCAGTAAGTTTTACTTGCTTAAAGAAAGAAAAAAAACAATTTTCTTTAAACGGCATATTTTTACAGACAATATGTTTAATGGAAATAACAGTATTTTTCAGTAAGAGAGGGTTTTTTTTTGTAAATTAAAAAAAATTTGCAGTGTAAAAATAATTTTAAAATAATTAATTACTGGTAAAATTTATAATCGGTAGGTTTTAAGTTAATGGCAATCCATGTCAAAGTATTTTAATTATATTTCATAAGGGGTACATATAAAAGAAACCAAATTTTCACAAAGTTAAATTTTAAAACTCAAATTTTAGCTACTTGATACCAAAAGTTAACGAAATATTTGATTTCATGCATTCAATATTTTTTAATTCATTGGCGTCGATTTTTGGCGATATTTTATTCATATTTCAATGGAATTAAAAATCTTTTTAATTATACACAAGACTCTACTTTCGTTATGATGATATAATTGTATCTATATAACTCTAAATATTATCAACTATAACATTGAAGATAGATTGACCATGATAATTAAATGGTACAGATAATTTAATCTCTTACTTTGCTGAGAATTTTTGTACACATTTATTTTTTATGCTAATATATGAATATGAATATAATTATGCTAATATATGAATATGAATATAATTATGCTAATATATGAATATTCTTAATTTAAAATGTATTTAAACAAGCTATATCCCTCAAATTTTAAATATATATTTTGACACAATCTCACTGAATTTACGTAAAAGCAATGAATTGCAATAACGGTTGTATACCTTAGTATACATCACCTGAAAAATTAAGTATGGTCTAAATTAAAAATAAATGCAATACGAAAAAGCTATATAATATCCAGGAATATATAATAAATTCATCTGATACGTTAATGAAATATGTATGAGATAAGATGTAAGATTTGTGTAGTGAAAATATATATTAAAGTATTTCGTATTTTTCTTTAAATTAAATATAATATAGTTTACTAAAGTGCAAATGAGCTTGTTTTACCGTCATTTTTAGTGGCGATCAAGAAAATAGGCATAGCCTTAAAAAATAAGAAAATTTAAAAGTAAAATATAAGAGGATAAAGTAAGAGCCAGAAAAAATTTAAATAAATATAACCAAGCAAAAGCTATGAAAGATTCTTATAAATAAATGTTTTTATATTTCATTAAATTTATAATTTAAACTAATCATGTAGTCGGAATGCCACCTTTAATAAGTATCTAGTGCGACAATTTTTCAACCAAACCATCTCTAAAATTTTAGTAAAGTTCATAAGCACGCGTAACAATAAAAAAGCGATCATTAATTAAATTTCAAAATGCAAGTTACGTAACGATACCAAACGTTAAATAAAGCATGTAATCAAAACTATCACATTGTATTTTCAATTAAGTTAAAAAATTACGTTGCCATAACTAAAAAAAGAAGTAACTACTCTGGACATCGTAAAACCATCACTAATGTATATTTAAAGTGTACAAAATATTTTTTTTAAAGTGAAAACACTTTAAATATAATAATAAAATGTCATACAATTTTGCTAAACATTCAAAAAAGATATAACATAATAATTTGATATCATCTAAAAAGTTTCATGTGTCCTGAATTAGTTATCATGTTATAATGATACTTTTTATGTGATATAAATTTTTATGTCCTTTTTTTAAGAATTTCAAATAAAATAAAAGTAATAATGGAACAAAACATTTTTATTTTTATATAAAAGTGAAACACTTTAAATATAATAAACAATCTTTACAATTTACTAAACATTCAAAAAAAGATATAACATAATAATTATCACATATAAAAAGTTCATAACCAATTTAGTTTATCATGTTATAAATACATGTGATATAAATTTTTATGTCCTTTTTTTAAGAATTTCAAATAAAATAAAAGTAATAATGGTATCTAACATAAAAAGTACATTGACAGTTTTAAACATTTTGTCACTACTCAAAAAGTGACACGACACATTAAATGCAATAAACCAATCATTAAAATTTACTTAAAAATTCAAAAATATTTACATGACTAATAAAAATTTTCAAAGCATTAAATTATCAAAATAAAAAATCTGTTCACTAACAATTTATCTATCATCATAGTTGAAACAATCACAAAGCACGCAAAATAACCATTAGAGACCAGTAAATTTCCAAAATTCTAAACTCCTCGAAAAATGCATTTCAACAGAGTTTTAAACTATGCGCGATCATTTGTGTGCAACGCTATTTAAATATTTGGAAAGAAAAATGTTAATGTTATTTCTTAAAACTCTTTTGAAATTCACAAAATTTGTCTTTTGCCTTTAAAAAAAATTCTTATAACTGTTTAAAAATTATTGCTCTGCATTTTTCTCTTGGGCTAATTTAAATTTCTGATTGTGTAACTATAAAATAAAATGCGTGTGAAAATATTCGTAAAAAAATATAAGTTACTAATCTATTCAAACAAAACACTGTTTGAAGACATTAAAACAACATCCAAAGTTCTCCATAAAAAAGTATTTAAAATAAAAACAAAAGTTTGAAGTTTCCTGTTTACTTTTAAACTTAATTTAAAAACCAAAAACAAATGCAAATTCACCAAAAATACAGCAACCATAAAAGCCAAATAAATAATAATAAAGTGCGTGTGAAAAATTTTGTAAAAAATAAGTTACTAATCTATTCAAAAAAATATTGTTTAAAGGTATTAAAAAAACATCCAAAATTCACCATTAAAAAAATATCAAAAGTTTGAAGTTTCTAATATACTTTTAAACTGAATTTAAAAACAACAAACAAATGCAAAATCACCCAAAAACACACCAACCATAAAAACAAACAAAATGATAGATAAAAAAAAGTTAACTCACCCCTCCAAATTCACCTGACCCAAACACTTTCAACAGTTTGACATTTGCCCCTTTGTCTTAATATCGTCTGCGTTGAGCGGGACCGATCGTCTGCTACTTCTGGCCTCTGCGGAACACATCGGAGCCACTGCCAGACCATTCTCTGGGATCGTAGGTGGCGCCACTTACGCACCCCTCTCACTCCCCTTCGACCAACTTGTTGAGTTTCTGGCAGCGGCCGGTAAGTTTGAGGTTTCAGCCAATTGGAAGGCGTATAGCAGGGATTGGAGTAACGCGTTACTTGTAAATGTTACTTTTTTCAGGTAACGCCTTTATATTTTTCAGAAAGTAACTGTAACCGTATCCCCTATACCTGCTTCTTTATTACTTCTCACGCCGATCTTCACGAATCTTTTCAGCGTTTGTCGTTATTTTAGCTAAAAAGTAAAGCGCTGTCTTGCAACAGTTAATTGTTTTTTGGTAACACCGATAGATTTTTCGGAAAGTAACTATAACCGTAACTTAGTTACTTTTAGCGGTAACGAAAAAGTTTGTTACTTTTCCCCAACTTCTCGTGCTCTTCTACACCGTTATTTTCGGCACAGTTAAGCGATCGGCTGAAATCTTAATTATTCAAAATTTAACTTTTAACCACGCTGAATTTTCTTTCTTAACTTTTTCCGATTGTCCCTACTTCTTTAGGCTTGGTTCTCTTTGAAAAATGGTGAGGTATGATGGCTAATTTCAAAAGCGAGCATCTATTATAACCCTTGTTACTTTTATAAATTATGCCCTTTCAAATCGAATTAAATTTATGTATGTATTTATAACATGGTATGTGACATGTTATAACAATATGATAGGTCTCTGATGTCATGTCTTATGTATGTAACATTTTTTTTAACGTTAAACATGCAATTCTTAGACGTAAATTTAAGATAATTGTTAAAGGTTATTAATTAAAATGAAAAAAATTCACCTTCATAGATATATTAATGTGTGTTGTGGGGCCCCCCCAAGCGTTCGTGTGCTTGGGACCAAAAGTTGTAAGGCGGGCCTTGCGTACTAACGATGTTGGATGATCGCAGTAGCAATGTTAAGTCAATTGGACGATAGAAGTGAAAACCGGACTTAAGGTTTTATCTGTGGTTTTCAATCAAGTAGTGACAATGTTAAACGTTGTTGCAGTGGCAATCTAAGACCAGCTAATTTTTTATCACTTCAAATTCATTTTACACTGCCTCTACTTTATTGAAAACCGCAGGTAATACCGTAAGTACGGTTTTTTTTCACTTTGTCGCAGTGGAAAGATCCAATTGGCTAAAATGCCACAAAGACATCCAAACTTCGTAAAATTTTGCCCAATTAATTAATTGTAAAACATAGGATATTATTGAGGAGTTAAAGAAGCCTATTCACGACTTTGTGCAAAAAAAAATCTGGATTGTTTCCATTTATTAAAAAAAAACTCACTTTTTTTGCTACGGTTACTTATTTTCATTTTTCTAGAAATACCAGAACTCTCTAAATTTGTGTCAATTGTAAAACATAGGATATTATTGAGGAGTTAAAGAAGCCTATTCAGGTCTTTGTGCAAAAAAAAATCTGGATTGTTTCCATTTATTAAAAAAAAACTCACTTTTTTTGCTACGGTTACTTATTTTCATTTTTCTAGAAATACCAGAACTCTCTAAATTTGTGTCAATTGTAAACATAGGATATTATTGAGGAGTTAAAGAAGCCTATTCAGGTCTTTGTGCAAAAAAAAATCTGGATTGTTTCCATTTATTAAAAAAAAACTCACTTTTTTTGCTACGGTTACTTATTTTCATTTTTCTAGAAATACCAGAACTCTCTAAATTTGTGTCGATATGTCATTGCAAAACTATACAAAGACACAATAAAACATTATTCTCAAGGGCACTTCATATCCTTAAAATATTGTTTCAATTAATGAATAAAATTGGCAATAACATTACAAGAACTTAATATATTTAAAAATTTTCCTAAAGTGTTAAATTTTGGTATAACGAAGCCATATGAAGGAATGAAGGCGTTATATCAATAATCTTACTTTAAAGAGTTATTTTAACATGAATCCTTTCAACCTTTAAGAGATTTAATTCAAGATAATGAAAAAATATTCTTACCAAAATTCACCAAAAGCAATCATAAAGTTAATGTAAACATGTTTATAACTAATTTTTGAGGAAACCTTACAAGTCGACGGAAACTCTATAACTTGCTTATAAAGTTCTTCAGACTCTCTGATAAAGCCCCGGGAGAGTCTAGGAAATTGCCAATTACATTTCTATTAAGGGAAAATCAGTTATGTTTGTTGTTTCTATTATAAAACCCTTTACTTAGGAATTTTTATTTATAATTTCATTAAAGTGAATACATATAAGTTGCATCAAAATATTTAGATTATAAAAATATCTCAAGGCAAAAAATTAGACTGAAAACTTTGAGACCAAAATTAATCCAGGGTAATTAATTTTTAAGAGATAAAACACTAATTTTTCTACAACCCCTGGCAAAAAGTATCCGATCACCGAAAGCAGTGCCTACGATACGTTCATATCAGCCGTCATTTTTTTAAAAAAAAATTATATTTTTTTCAAACCTTTGAGGGTTTTTTGTGAAATATGACTAAATTAGTCTAAGAATATTAAATATAAACAGAAAATAACATTATAGTTAACAGTTTTCACGAGAAAATACATTGAATCGTAAAGAAAAAAGTTTCCGATCATCCCTTTTTGGGGAAAAAAGTATTCGATCAAGTCACTTTAATATTTTGGGGGTCCTCCTTTTGCCTTGATTACTGTTAAGCGCCGAGGCATGGATGCGACCAACTCGTGGCATAAATTTGATGGAAGTTCACCTCAGCTTTCCTTGATGGTTAGCCGTAGTTCTTCCATATTTGTTGGTCTTCCAACATCATCTCCAGTTTCTAGGCAGATACGAGATTCGTAACTAAAAATAACCTTCTTACAATCATCAGAAGACCAGCTTTTATGTTTCTTGCACCATTGTAGACGACTTTTGTTATGGTTTTTAGCCATATATGGTTTCGTTTTGGCTTTGCAGAAGTGAAATCCTTTTGCGTTTAAACGGTTTCGCACTGTAAGTGCACATACCTTTATACCTTTACCCGATATTTCTATCACTCGGTATTAAGTTGTTTCAACGCACAACTTCTCATAGATTTGGCAAGATCAACCGATTTTTTGTCTTACCTACTTGATGCTGCACGTGGGCCACCGCTTCGAGGAAGATTTTTGACATCATTAGCAGAGCGATATTTTTTCCAAAAATCGCAAACAGTACTTTGGGCACAGGCAAAAGTGTGAGCAACCTTTCTTTGAGATATTCCGCTTTTTAAGCGTTTAACAATTAAAAGTTTTAGCTCTTAAGACAATTCTTTCTTTTGATCCATACTTCTGCTTATTCGAAACTAGTTTTAACTGTGAAACAACTTCAACCTTTTATACTGTTTACTTAGATCTTGTACGCACGCGCCGACCAAAAAAAATGCATAAATCACTTAAAATACGTTGCATTTGCTAGCGATCGAATATTTTTTTCCTCGCAAAAGGATGATCGGAAACTTTTTTCCTTCACGATTCAATGTATTTTCTCGTGAAAAGTGTTAACTATAATTTTATATTCTGTTTATATTTAATATTCCTTGACAAATTTAGTCATATTTCACAAAAAAAACCCTCTAAGCTTTGAAAAAATATTAAAATTGTAAAAAAATTACGACTGATGTGAACGTATCGTAGGCACTGCTTTCGGTGATCGGATACTTTTTGCCAGGGGTTGTAATCAATGAAAACTTCCTACACCTATCATAAATTCTTTTCAGACACTTTTGAGGTTTCTTACCACAGGACTACAGTTTGAAAGAAATGCAATTTATATTTTTACATTCAAAGGCGTTTACTTTGATAAAAAAAATTCGGAAGATATTTGAACGAAGCATAGCTTTAAAATTAAAAATTAATTTCAATTCAATATCATTAAACGTGAAAAACACTGTATGAAATTTTCTTTAAAATAACAAAGAAATTGCATAGGAATCTATCAAACGACAGTATGAATACATTTTAACTATAAAATTCATTTTTTTAAAATAAGTTTTAATTTTCATAAATACATAACTTTAACCAAACGGTAATTAAATTTCAAAATAATTTTATTTAAAATCTAATTTAATGACCTGACAATTTTAATTCAATTATAATTTAATTAATGTATAATTTTGATTTAAAACATGAAAACTTAATTTAAAATATTATAAATCCGTTATTGTTTAAATGATTAAGTAAAATTCCCTACACTTTAAGCGCTTAATTTTATTTATTTTTTACTATTTAAATGATACTGTGTACCCTTATTTCTAAATTATATTTTTTCTTCACAAACCAATTTAACTACAAATCAATAGAATACAAGCTTTATCATAAGCAAAACAATCAAATCATTTATAATTCAAAGCAATCAAATCATAATAATATGAGCGTTACAAAAGCACCACACGCAATTCCTTCTACCTCAGCGAAAGTACCTTCTGTGGTGGACCTCTTTTGGAACAGTGTCACAAGTCCTCAAGGTTGCAAGTACTGAAGCAACATTGAAGACTTGTTCTTCCCAAGCGAATGTTGATTGCAATATAATACTACAGGTTATAACACAGGTATAGAGCAATTAAAAATTAAGACTCTTGTTTGTCGCTGTATGGGAAAAAGTAACTGTTCTGTAACGATAACTCAATTGGTGATTTTCTCAAAAAATGTTACATTCTGTATAATGTTCTGTCCCGTTTTGTTAGTACTGTCCTCACACTTTAACCTTGGCAATAGTAATTTTAATATAGCATATGCATTTTTAATTTATATTGGAACATCAAAGTATTTTCTACGTATGTGTTTGTAGTTGATGTTCATTAACATCATTTACGCAGGGCAAGTAATTACAAAATGATATATAAAACCCTAGTAGTTAAAAATATCGTTTTTCATTCTTGTTATTCATATTACATTAATGTATGTTTCGGTAAGGTATCGTCTTACTTCTTCGGAAGAGCCGACACTCCAGACCAGACGGAAAAGCATGACGTTACAGAGAGCTTTTCTGGCCTAGTTGGCTGCTGTGGTACGGTACATTATAAAGTACGGCTTCACCTATTCACTTCATACTCGTAATAACGAAAGGTTTCCTTTTGAAAATGAAAGGCTATGAATATCCTTGTTATAAGTGAATCGTACTTGTTATGCTCAATAATAGATGCGTACAATAATTTTTGATTATAAATTCCTTTTCTACTATTTTAATCATATCATTTATTAATTCGAAACAATAAGTTTCCATCAGGCGAAATATTTATCGTTCTATATTGTATAATTATTATAATAAAATAACCACAATAGATTTATTTTCGAATAATCAACTCCTTCGGGACTATACTGAAATTAAATAAGAGGATAAATTGGAAGAATGAAATTTCTCTGTGAGTTTTGAAATCTTTAATTGTAAAATAAACAGAGTAAATCTTAACTCATGCACTATACTAAAGAGTTTCAATATTAAATTCGGCATAAAACTCACTTTAATATAATTAAAGGACATGTTGAATATAATTTTGTGGTGATCTTAGACACAGATGTTTTTTTAAAAAAAAGGATTTTTTTCTCAAGTTGTAAAAGTTTGTAAGATTTGTTAATTTTTTAATATAATAAACCAAGTAGTATTTTTTAGTTCTTTATTGGTCTTCTAACTTTGGAAGTTTTTGGGAAATCAAATAAAAATTATTTTGAATATTAAAAATTTAAGTATTAAAAGCAATATTATTTTTATAATATACTTATTTACCTTTACAAAAATAGAACAATTTGTAAATTTAAAGACCCAATAAATCATAGTTTTAGAAGTAAACCTATATATGACATACCAAAGGCTAATACAGAAATATTTCGAAATTTGCATACTTAGCTCCTAAAATTTTTTATTCGCAATCAGAAGATATACAAAATTCAAGAAATTAAATTTTATATTTTAAAATCTGACGAATAATTATTAATGATCTAAAACTATATGTTCAAGATGTGGATGAAGAATCGTTACTAATATAATTAGTTATTAAAAATGTCACACCTATTTTATTTTACTTAAATCATGTCTATATTGTAAACTTGACTTGGTTAATTATAAATTGCTATTATATTTAATTTTATCTTTGTGTATACTGTCGTGTTTTGTTAATATATAGATAAGTTATCCCGACCCGACCTTTAATCAATATGATATAAAGTTCGTTGTTTTGTGCCACCTTATGCTTTGTCGCTTTTGTATTTAGTATTCTTTTTGTGATATGTTCAACGTTTTTGTTATTTGAGATGCCTGGACGGGCTTGAGTCCCTTGGTGACCAATATTATTTGCTTAAATAAAGTTTCTTCTTCTTTCTTCTTTTTGAACATAAAATAAATAATAATTTGATTAAAAAAAAGACCTTTTTTGTAAAATAAAACGATATTGTTTTCTGAAACAAAAATGTAAGTACATTTTTAAACAATAATTGTCTATTGTACAAAAAAAGTCAAATAACCTTATTGTTTTATAATTTTTTGAACAAAAAATAACTAATATTTTTTACTATCTCAATTAGATAGGTTGTACGTTTTCCAGCTGTCTATTTCTATCCTCCGTGTGTGGAGCTGAAAGTCAGCCAATTTTGTCTCTTAATTTTGAACCTTGGTTAAAATGTGAAGTCGGCCCCTGAGCGGGCAACCAACGCAACCTTCAGACGACACCGTACACCATGCGAATACAGGAATTTCGACTCTACAGATTTAACGAGCACGGATGTCGCAGTGTACTTGGACAAATACACACAAATACACAACAGAAACATACATGCTCATAAGCCGATATTCAAACCTGGGACCTTCTAGCTTCCTGACCATTCAACATCTTAGTTAGCCTATGTAGAGTATAACATGAGAGCATAATCTATTTCATATACTGATTGAGCTACCTGACCATTCAGCCCCCTTAGTCAGCCTATCTCAAGTATAACATGAGAGCATAATCTATTTCATATACTGATTGAGCTACCTGACCATTCAGCCCCCTTAGTCAGCCTATCTCAAGTATAACATGAACGTACACTTACACAATCAATTTCAAATTCTTATTTTAGAGATCACAACAATTTACATTTTTAGAATGTTACAATTGGTAACAATTTAGGGTGGTAAATTTGACAAAATATGTGTGATATTTTCAAAAATTTTGAATTTTTATTACAAAAAAACATGTATCAATGTATAAGCCAAAGATTACTTTAAATGTCTTTTTTCCCATCCATTGTTGAAAATGTAACATAAATATTTAACGATTTCTATACTACTTCACATCTACAGTTTGAAAAATAATTTAAAATATAAATTTAAATTACAATTCCAAAATAAATGTCAAAAACTATTTTTTCTCATTTTTAAACACATTTATTCATGTTTACTAAAACAAATTCATTTACTATCACTACCACGTGAACTTTTATTTTCAAATCAACTAAAACCGTAAATGAAAGGATTTATTTTGCAATTCTTCCTAGTAATTTGCATAACAATTTCGCTGCATTTCCTAAATCTAATAGTCGTTGCATACGATTTATGTACGAGTATGTTCGTTTTCTCGTAATAGATTGCAAATTTATGTCTTATCCTAACAACCGTAATGAAAGAAAACAATCTTTTAGAAATGAAAATGCGTTGTGCTCTTTGGGTCTTTCTGTAATAAAAAAACACCTTTGCTTTATTTGATTGTAAACGAAAGGTTTTGATTAAACAGGAATGGTAATTTAACGAAAACAGTTTGATTCATTATTTGAATGTCGAAAATACATGTTCAATAACTGTAAACGTTTTATAATAATAAAATATCAAGGCAAATCAGTTATATTAGCCCATTAATGACGATTGGCTAGAAATTTGAGACGCCAAAATAAGTTTTCTGCTTAAGTTTACCCAAATAAACAAAATATAAGCTAAATAAAAACCATAATACCGAACACAATTCATGTAAGACAAATTAAGTTACACGAAAACTGAATTTTTTAAAAAAATTAAATTAACATTTTTATTCGGAAATGAAGGTGTTAATAGGTTAAATAGCATATTTTATGTATACCAAGGATTTGTTTAAATGCCTTGTAATATTTGTGGTTATTTTTGCACATTAAGTTTATTTATAAATAATTTTATTGATCCAGTTTAACCTTCTGAGCGTGGGGTACGTCTTTTCTGTATTTCACGCACCAATCATTCTAGCAATAAACATAAATTACAAAAAATTTTAAATTATGATTTTTTATTGGTATTCTATTTTTTTTCAGTTGGAAAAATATTTTGAGGTCATCTTTATTTCATACGAATCTATTATATTCCTAATTTTGTTTGTCTAAACAAATGTAGGATGGAAAAAAATCAGTGAAAATAACCATACTTTTTCGCCCTCTTCAGGCCTTTGGGATGGTTACAAATTACTACACTGCTCAAAAAAATTAGGGGGATGCCCTTTCACCCAAAATGATTCCATTTGAAATCATCCAGCTTGCGATTTTTTCTCACTAAGTTGAGCTCCCACTTATTTATCGTTACATGAAAGAATCATGTCTTTTGAAGAATTAAATAATGTTTGTTTTAATTAAAAGAAAATTTGAAAAACATGGTAAAATAACATTCACTCCCAAAACATTTTATGAAATAAATTAACCCTAATTTCTTCACGCTTGCATTCTTAGGTGTTTAAAAATTGATTTTAACTTTTTTTAGCAAATAAAGTTTTGAAAAATTGTATTTATAATTTATTCAAAAGTAATGATTTAATTTTTTTCTCCTTAAATTTTAGTTAAAAAAATTTAGATTTCTTGCCGTGTGTTTTACCATTTTATTCTGGATGCATAATGAATCTATTTCACAAATTTTAGATTTTTAGAATAAAAATAAAACGTTGGAACTGAAAGGGTTGACAAAAGTACGCAAAGTGCTCCCCTAATTGTTTTGAGCAGTGTGTTTACAACTAGAAATATTTATTCTTAGTTCTATTCCATTCAACATATTCCTGATTTTAAAAAATAGCCGTTAAGTATTTTTAATTTTAGATTAGCAAAATCCTATAAAATTTAGCTTTCTTAAGAAAAAAATTATACTCTTGTGAATGGAAAAAATTGCTTGGCAGAATACAGAAAAAATCAGTGTTAACTTACTTACTCTTAGTTTTAATAATAAAAAACATTGAACTGCTTCGAATAGTTTAAAGGGTAAAGGCTTATTCAAATTCAAGAGTAATATACTACTGTTATATTTATTTTGAATAATTTAACCTGTATAATTAGATTACATTTCTTTTTGTAATTTATATGCCATAAAAAATATTTTTAATCTAAAGATTTATTAATTTTTTTAATAATCAAGAGTTGTTCTAATGAAAAATTACAGGATTTTTTCAATAGTTAATTGCAATATAAGATATTTTAAAAAGGCACATATTTTCTGAGGACATTTAATACCACAGCGATATATTTTAAAATATGTCCAATGCATACAAAAATATCAAATTACTAAATATATAGCTTACTTTACATAAAGAGCACATATTGGTTAAAAAAGATCTATGAACCTACGTATGAGGTGACACATTTTCGAAAACCATATTACGCACTGAAGGTAGAAAACGAGACTTCATCCATTGATTTAGTATAGCGCATACGCCACTTTTCCTCGTAGAATGCAATGGACACAAATCCCCAAGCGTTACACAAAACAAAAATTTTAACTTTCAAATGTGATAGATAAGACGAGATGTATATATTGGTGTCGCATAAGATATAGTGACATTATTTTAAAGAAAATGAATCATAAAACCTTTTAAGAAATATTTCCTATACAAAGAAAATATTATAGTGGTTTCAACGAACACATTTCTTATGGCGAAATATGTGACATTTCAGAAACAAAAACTGGAACATGGATGTAAGCAAAAACATATTGTTGAAAATAACTGTAAAAATGTTGGAATTTTTGAGCTAGAATAAATACGTTCTTTTAAAAATTTTGAAAGTTTTTGACGAAGAAATTTTGGCTTTTGTGTTAAAAGGGAAACAAGTTTTAAATGACCCAAGAGCAATGACACTTTTTTAGGCAGAAAAGAAAAATAATAAAATTTTGGGATAATATAATAATCTATTGGTATAGGGGTAAAGCGTTACTCGGACCGCCGTTAATTATAATAGTTAATTTTTTTAGGTAACGCCTTTAAATTTTTCGAAAGGTATACTCACAACTACATCGGTCACCACGCCTCACTGGAATTGTAACTTAGTTATTTTTAGTGGTAACGATAAGTAACGAAATACTAGGAATACTAAAATACATGTGAACACTACTACATACAATGTGAAATTGCTGACATGTTGGCAAAAACGGGTTCCACAGAGACTATGACTAGTTGTGACTCCCTCACTTTCCACGAAATTTCTTCTGTATGGAAAAAAAACTACAAACAAATCTGGCTTACCCTGCTCACCACTGGTATAGTAGAAAGCGCACAGGCTGCATTCTAGAGCTCGAGGGGGATTGACCAGATATGACAGCAATTTCAAGGCTAAACAGTGGCCATCTTAAAGGAATGATTTTTAGCTCCGGTTGCAAAACTTTTCCAAGCTGCAGCAAGTGCCATCTTATGCCTCACCTGAGCATATACTAGACTGCCTGGGTCTAGGTTTAGAAGACCTCAGTTCTTCTCTACTTCCCGTAATTGACTTTGCCAGAATACATGGACTCATGAGCCAGATCTAGCTGTTGCTAGTCACGAAGGTTTAGAAACAACAACAACGAAAAATGTCGTTACTTTTCTGTTACTTAACATGCCGCTCTTCCAATAGAGGAAGGCTGTCGGATGCCAATTTTGAAATGCAACTCCTTTTAAAATTAATTAAAAACAAATATAAATTCTAATTGAAGTATTTCGTTAATGCTTATGCTTCATTAATATTGGTAAAATGGTTAAAATTGCAATTTTTCTTGTAACTTGAAATTTCAAATAGTAACTGAAATTAGTTACTTTTCGTATTAAGCAACTGTAACTAGTTACTTTTCAGATTAAGTAACTTTAACAGAGTTACTTTTCAATAAAGTATCTATAACAGAGTTACTTTTTAATAAAGTAACTGTAACAAAGTTAGGGGAGACCGGGGCTAGTTTTCCATATTTTCTTCTTTTTGATTGTATATTTTTTACTTTTATTTAGTTTCAAGTAAACAATGTGTCGTTGTCTTCCTTAGAGGCTTATCTACAAATTAGCATTTTACTACTTTTCCAAAAAGTATCTATACTTTTTGACAGAAAGTGGTTAAAAGCAAGCATGTTGAGCTGGAAAACGTGCCCCGTATGCGGGGTAAATTTTCCCAAACTGCCAAAAAGTAATGGGGCAAATTTTCCAACTATTTTTTAAAAAGGTATATCACATTTTAAAAACATTTTGTATTTTTTACGTAGATTTATTGTAAACTAAAATACCTCAAAAAAGTATCCCCATAATATAGCTTTTTTTTCCAAAAAAGCCAGTTTATTATACCAAACTATTTTAACCAATTTCATTAAAGGTCATTATCATCTGGATCCCTCTAAACTTACATAAAACTTCCCCTTTTGTGTAACTATACTTTGTTGCTCTTTCGTAGAGGTTGTCATAGAGGTTGTGTTTCGTAAGTATTGTTAAAAATTACAAAAAATTGATTGACTAAAGTTTGGTGTGGTAGTTTTCCCCCCCCCCCCTTTTTTTTTAACAAGGCTCAACATTGACTCAAAACTTTGGGTGCAACATGACACATTACTACTCTACAGTGAAATTATTCACGTGGGAATATTTAAGTTTCTGGATGCTTTTCGGCTACTACCTTCTGTTTTGATTAATGTTCGATTCATTCACTTTTACAACTCAATTTTAATCTAGGGGGGTTCCAGTGTACTGTTACATGAAATTTAGAGTGACACTGATGCAAATTTACATCAAAAATTACTTTTATTTTAACTTACATTATTTAAAGGTCTTTAATCTTATGAATTGATCGATGAACAGTTTGATTTTTGCAATTCTGTATTTTGATCCGTTTGTTTTACGGTTTTCTTGAGAGTGATTTTCTGAACTATTTACATAAAAATAAACTAGAAGCAGAATAAGTGTTAAAGAGGACTTAAAGAGTGACGATAAAGTTCAATTACTCCATAATTTTATATTTTAATCATGTTTTACAAACAAGTTTCACACTAAAGACTATAAAAGTGTATTTTGTATGATGATTAATTTTTTGCTGAGTTTATACTATTTTTTATTTTATGTTCTTAGACATTTGTGTAATCAATTAAAGCTGTTAAATAATAGCATTTTCTCTATTTATAACTCTTTAACTTTAGTGATTAATCACAACTATATCAACTTTTTTGATTATTATTTAATCAGCTTAAAATTTGAAGATATATTATATTTTATAATTAATTTAAGTTGGTATCAAGTTAAGCAAAAAAAAAGCAAGTGGTAAGACATGCATAGTGGGAATATTCAAACTTTTAACGTCATAGAAACAAAAATGGTTTTAGGAAAACTTAATTACAAAATTAGCACCATTTTCTATATGCATGTTGAAACTTGCCCGTGAATTTGGCATTCCGCCACCAATTTGGCTCTTTACCTTTAATCACGTAAATACATACCACAAGTGAATTTTTAAAATATTTTTTATTCCAGTTGAAACTTTTATATGTGATTTAGAAAAGTTTGAACTATAAAAATTTTACATCAAAAACTATTATTGTTTTTCTCTGTGGCAACACTGAAGTTTCAAAGTGGCTGCTTTTTTTTGAAAGCATGTGTTATCATTTTGAATTCTTGAATTTTAAGTTAAGTATTATTTTTTATCAGATTTTTTGGTAAAATTATTAAAATACACTATAATGACTATCATGAAAACATATTTTTAATCGTCATTTATAAATAAAAGTTACTTAATTAGAAAGATAAACATCCCCTGTTTTGGCTGTAGTGTAAGTCACGAAAAGATATAAAAGTTTCTATAACTTTTTAAAGTAAGGCTTTGCTTCAAAATTTTTAAGATATTTTCTTTCTATATTAACATTTGTGTAATTCCACACCTTTAAATTTTAAAATAAAAAGCATTTTCTCTATTTATAAACATTTTAACTTTGTAGTGTAAGTCACAACGTAGTGTTACTCACAGCTTCTGTTTGATTTATCTATTATAGATCAGCTATAATATTTGTAGATTTCCTATATTTTGATAACTTTAATTTAAGATGGCTAAATCAACAGTTAAAAGAAAAAAAAGAGCAAAGGTAAAGACTTTTTGCTTGTTTAAATTTAAAAACCTTTAAATAAAAGGAAACAAAAAACGACTTTACGGACAACACTTCAACTAAAAATACACCATCTCTATTGCAATGTTCCAACCGTTAGACAACATTGAATGGCATTTCTATGCCACCAATGTTGGTCATCTTTACCTTTAGTCATGAAAAAGGACCATGTGATGGACTTGGTGATACAGTGAGGAGGGGATAAAATCAGCCACACCTTCCAGGAAAATTGACCCACATTCTGCTACAGATTTTTTCATTTTGCATAAGAAATCTGCCCAAACATATCACTATTATACATTTCTGACAATTGTATAAAGGGCGCCAATATTTCATTAAATCCCCCCCAAAAAAAACACGGGAAACAAATAGAAATGTTGTAAAAGAAAATACCTCTCAGCAAAATTCTGAAAATGAATTTGATGCTGAAAGAAGAGCTTTAGTTCCTATTGTAGGAAAATTATCGTTAAATATTTTGTGGGGCAAATGTTAAGTAAAGATGCTTATTCAATAAAACTGAAACATCTGCAATGGTCAGGAAGTCTTTTTGCGTGGCCTGAGAAGGAAGGTTTTTCAGACAATTCTATTGAAGAAAGAATTAAGAAATTACCAGATACCAACTTTAGGGGACGTTGTGTAACTCTTTCTAACTATGATTTTACCATGTATGCAATTCTTAACTTACCATGTTCAAAATTATTTACATATGTTATGTTATTAGTGCCTAAATTTCCATATCTGTGATACAATTCACATGATGTAGTGTAAGTCACAAATTGAATGTAGTGTAAGTCACGCACAAACATGTTAATAAATTATTTCCTATGATATTTCCACACTTTTTTGCAATTAAATTATTTAGCTTTAAACCTTGTTCTTAAATTAAGCACTGGTAGAATGTTGATTTACTGCACTATGAAGAAGAAATGAGCGTTTTAAATGATACCCAAAACTCGACTTCCTTTCATGTAGTGTAAGTCACAGTATGACATTTTTATTATTTTTTAGTGAAATACTAAATGAAAATGGTTTATTATGATTTCTAAAAATAGTATATGTTCAGGGGTAAACTGGCATACAATATTTTTTTTGAATAAGTAGAAATTAATTATGAACTACGCAAACGAAATTTGTTAAATCGTCCTATGCAGTGTAAGTCACGCGTGGAAATGCCCCCTAATAGTACCTTGACGAGTAGAACTTTAAATTATTTTGAAAACGAATGTATAGTTACGTAGTGAGAAGAGCCACCTTTTAGTATACCCAATGATAAAACTGTAAGTTTAATAAAAGTACGTTTGATTTAGGTTTGAATGTAAGCATGAAAATTCACTCAACTTTGAAAGAATCACAAAAACAGCTCTAACGACAATATTAGAACACCAACTAAGCAAAAATTCTTGTGGGTAACATAAAATGGGTTGCTTCATAAACCAAGCAGCCATTTGGCGCCTTCTAATGGCTCATTTCTTGTATAAGGCCTGGTGGAAAACTTACTCCATGGTAAAACTAGCCCCGGTCTCCCCTACTTTATGTTAAAGTAACTGTAACTGTAATAGGGTTACTTCCTAAAAATAACTTTCTAATCCCTCATAATCTAATTACTTACATTGTAAAAAAAAATCTGTTGATTTTACCGAGAGAAAAAAAACCTATCTTTGCAGAAAAATACTTTTATTTTCTTCAAAAAGTTTTTTTCTGTAAAAATATGCTGTTTGAAGTGTAGACAGATTTTTCTGTTTTTAACCGAGAGCAATAAACCACAACAGATAAAACATTTTAACTGTTTGTTGAAACTCCGTGTGTTGAATTAGCTCTGCTGACCCGGCAGCGCAACAGTTAGGGAGCTAGCCTTTGGAGCCTCTGGGTTCGGGTTCGAATCCAGGTAAGGCATGGATGTTTGTGTTTGTCGAGTATATGCGGAGTACGTGCTCGTTAAATCTGTTGGGTCCGAAAGTCCTGTGGGCGGTCATTGCGCAGTTTCCCACGGGTACAGGTCCCTGGAGAATATATTTTCCTCCCCTTCAGGGACATGTCTAAATTGTGGAGGTGGCGATAGATGGCAGCATCTGTCTTATATGTGTGCGTATGTCGTGCCCGTCCTTCTTGACGATGGTTTAAAAGCGGGTCTTTGTGACCAAGCACACAAGCCTGAAAATATATGTCTACCAACCAACGAATTAGCTCAGTTGGAATAACTGAAGATCTAAAGGGATCTTGGTTCGAGCCCGGGTTCGGCAGTTTATTATTCCACGGTAATTGTGGTCAATTATCCGCGCCAGGCACTGGGTTGACAGGGGTTTTATTTCCCAAGAGTTCCCCTAGTTTTTCCTTTTTCTTTACAATTTGTCTGTTAAAAAACAGCCTTTTTTGTTAAAATTACAAATTGTTCGTATAAAATAAACAGATTTTCTCTGTAAATTATACGGTATTTTTTATTAGAGCAGCTGAAAGTTTTTTGCTGTAAAAACATACTGACTTTTTATAGTGTGCATTGATCAATATAAGGCCGTGAATAACTAATTGATATATACTAAGATACATATTGACATAACATTGATATATACTAAGTGTCTTAACGGGGATAAACTATATATCTTTCTCATAATAACTAATATTAACTAAACTCATATAATTAACTTAACTTGTATTAACTAATCGAAATTTGAAATAAAAAAAATATGTTCATTAAAAATTTTGACACCGGTGCCGGTGTAACATTGGTATAACCCGTGTGTTGATTGCCGGTGTAACATTTTTAGATATTTGGTTTATTTTCTTTAAAAAAAACTATATACAAAGTTTTCTAAAAGGTTAATTTTTCTGGTCAAACCACTTAAAGTTTAATTAAAATGCCAAAAATGTTTAAATCTAATGAAAGGTTTTAGTGCAATTCAATATATAAAAAAAATTCAGAAATAAATTAATAAATAATTTGCTTAGCTTCATATCTTAAATTTTTTACTTCACCCTAAATTCTTGTCCTTCTTAAACAAATGTGCCCAATTCGGGTTATTTTACACTTGTGTGACAATGACATCAAACTAAAAATATCCTATTGCTTTCAAAAAAACTATATATTCATCCAAGCAAACTTAATTTGAACAGTAATTTTTTTTTCCATTTGGATTCAATCCCTTCTAAAACCCAATATTAGTTAACCCTTAGGGCCGACCCGGTAGCACAACGGTTAGAGAGCTAGCCTTTGAAGCTTAAGGGATCGGGTTCGAATCCCGGTGAGGCACGGATATTTGTGTCCGTCAATAAATGTTGTTATTTGTCTATGTGTTTGTGTCGTCTCTTTCTTTGTGTGTCTCTTGTGCCTTTGTCATTTCTGGGGTTGAGTACAATAGACTTGAGGTCGCAGTGCTTGGCGAACTCCCCCCCCCCCCCCACCAAGAAAGTTATAAGTCATAACCCTTAGATTTCAAATGTGGTACTCTAAAGGATTAAAACTCTGCTGTGTAGTCTTTAAAGTCACCAAACATAATACTACTTTGTTGGCGGCTTTTTCTTAAAATATGTTTACAGTACACACATATACCAGAATTGCAAAGCGTAATTACTTTTTAGATACTTGTCATTTCAATATCTATCATATACAGCGTATAAATTCACTTTCTTATATAAATACAATTAAAAAAATAAGCGAATTATATAAAAGTTTATAACGTATTCTGAAAGGAAATGCGAATTAATTCGATTAAAAACTTTTAAAATAAAAATATGAATTTAAATAGTGTACACAATTATTGTAAATTATTGTATCACAAAAATATACTAAATGAACCGATATCTTTTAACGATATACTTCGGATCAGAACTGATTAATACTTAATCTGTTACCGTATCTAAGATACCAATTCAATCAGAAGGTTGAATACGAGGCAGCTAACGAGTTCGCAGCTCTGAATGTATATCTCTTTTATAAAAGAAAGTACCAACTATGACATAAGTAACGTTATTATTGAAGCGAAAGTCATAATAAGCATTAACAAAATAAATACATACCATAACTTGCTTTTGAAGTCTTAGGGAATTCTGGCTTATTATTAGATTTCTAAGATTCAAAAGAAATATGTTATTACGTTAAAATATATTGCTTCATTAAAAAATAAAAAAAGATTAATGAGAAAAAAAGTTTGGCATTGAAGTAACAAAAAATGAAATAATTTTTTTAAAATTTGTTTTGGATATTAAATATAAAACCATATATAAAATAAACAATGTTCCAAAGTTAAAAAATCGTGTAATGTTACACCAAAAAACTGCTATCAGCAGGTTTCACTGAGTATCGTTACACTATAAGTTTATGGATTAACATTACACCTAAAAATAGATGTAGATTACACACTCGTGCAACGTTGCTCTGTAAATTTGGGGTGAAGTTACTCTTTGAAACTGGAGCAATATATTCTTCCACCGATTTTTCGGAGGAATGTTATGCAGTACGGTTTTAAAGTGTTATAGATCCTCATTATAAAAAAAGTAAAGTAACTTAACCATTAAAAACAAAATACTAAAAAAATAACCATTTAAGAATTATTGATTCAAAAACAGTTAAAAACAATTTATTTCAATACTACTATCCCCTATCATATTTTTAAAAACTAGGAAACTAGCATTCTGTTTGATGGGATTTTTAAAAAAAGCACGCTAAAAACTATATTTGACTAAAATTAAACTAATATATTTTACTATTGCAATACATTCCTACATTAATGGATCGACTCTAGTTTAAATGGTAATTTAAGTTAAAAGTAAGTTTTTCCTTAGTAAAAAAAATAAATACACAAAAATATAAAAATCCAATTTATTCATCAAAACAGCTCTTCCTCAAAATCAAGTACATTCCCCGAAGGATAATAATTCTATTAATATTATTTTTGAAAAATCTACGATTTCTTCGGATAAGAGTACTTAACGTTTCGAGAATTGTTGATTTTAGAATTGTTTTTCTTCAGGTGACACAAGAAATGAAAATTCTGTCAGAGTGATTATACGCCATCCCACTTCAGAATTCAATAGAAGCACTACATTTGTAGTAATCACACCAAAATGTCATTTGCTTCTGCATTTTTAATCGGAAATACGCGCGTACAATTTCGTGAATTTTAATAATGTTTTTCTAATTAGTAAAACTTGTGTTACTATTTACGAATCGTTGATTTTTCGCAACTTGTGAAACTTTGTGGTTTTGTGATTTTCCAATTCACCACCAGTAATCACACCAAAAAGTAGTTTGCTTCTGCATGACTTTATCAAAAATACAAGCGTAAAATTTCGCGAATTGTAATAGTATTTTCTAATTAGTAAAAATTGTGTCACCATTTACGAATCGTTGAGTTTTCGTAATTTGTGAAACTTCGTAATTTTGTGATTTTCTAATCCACCACTTTTAATTGTGTGCTTTTAGGGTTTCGATGATTTGCAGATTAATGGGGGGTTTTTTGCAATTGGTCGACCATTTTACAAAGTGGTATAACTTATCCAAGCTAACCCCTACCAATTAAACCTCCTCTAATGTCTGGAGTGTTTAGTAGTCACTCGCCAATAAAATTAAAACTAACTAAAACGCGCCAATTATAACGCCAATAAGATTAAATAACTTTTTTTTAAATTACAATCTAAATACAAATGGAAAATTATAAATGAATATATCTATTTTGTTCATACACATATTTTATAAAGTCAGAGATAAAAAAAAATAATAAACCCTTTTATGAACGTTTTCTTGCAATTCATTTGATTATTCAGTGGTTAAACTGGAACTGATTAAAACAGATTTAGGGAAAAATCCGAAACTTAAAGCATTGCAATTGGCCAACCATATTAGGATACATTTTTTAAAATACATTTTTTAAAGCAGAAGAACGAACGCTGCTCGCGCTTGGCCTACCATTGCTTTTCAGCAAGGATTGGAGAAACGCGTTACTTGCAACAGTTACTTTTTTTTTAGGTAACGCTGCGTAACGCGTCAGATATTTCAGAAAGTAACTGTAAATTTGCTACTTTTTTGTTACTTTTCCGTTACTCCTCATGCCGCCCTTCACAGATATTTTCGGCATTTCGGCATTCGGCTCAAACTTAACTATTTAAAAATTTAACTTTTAACCACGATGGATTTCGAAGTTATCTTTTATCAGATTATCACGTTTTATTTAATCTTGGTTCCTTTTGAAAAATTTAAAGATGGTTTAAATTTCAATTTTTCGTATGACTTGAAATTTCTAAAAGTAGCTGTAATTAGTTACTTTTTGTATTAAGTAACTCTAACTAGTTACTTTTCATTTTAAGTAACTGTAACAGAGTTACTTTTTTTAATTAACTGTAATTGTAACAGAGTTACTTTTTTAACGTAACTTTCTAATCTCTGGTATTCAGGTTTTGAACAGGTTTAGTTCTTATTTTTCGGAAGAGCTGCCACTATGAACCGGACGGAAAACGTATATTAACGGAAAGCTTATCTGCCCTTATAAGTTGAGTCGGCCGTGATCCCCATTTAAAACTTCTTCATCCCTTGATGCAATATGCCCATTACCACACCGTTCATGTAAAATTTTTGTTACATACCTATATTTTGTTTACCCATTTGTCATTTTCTATGTATTTATATGTATTTTATGAAGTGGTATGAAATTAAAATATGTGTGAAGTAAAAAGATTAAGTTATTAATATGTTTCTATATACACAATTAAAAAATTCGGTACAAGATTTTTGGAACTTTTTAACTGCTACCACTATTTGGAGCGTGAATTTACCAATGTTTTGGAAAAACTTTGGTATTTTGATGCACCATAAAAGTGGTAAATATACGCTTCAAATAGTTACAGCAGCTAGAAAGTCTCAGGATAACCGAAAAATGAAAAAATACTGTTTAAGACTTGCCTAAAGGCAAATCAAGCATTAAAACAACCTGTATTTTGATTTACCCTTTTAATGACAAATTTACCCATGATGGGAAGGTATTTAGCTATTACTGAGAATAGAAAATAAAAGACTTAATCTGCTCGTAAGTCTTTTGCGCATAATATTTTTTCTTGTTCTCATGCTTTTTTACATTTTCTAGAATTTGAAGAGAGCAAAAACGGTCAAAAACGACAAAGTCAAATAATAAGATCCAAATATTTTTAATCGATTATGTTTTACTTCAATGTGAAGCCTTAGTTACGTAGATATTAACATTAAATTGAAAAAAGGAAATAATTGGTTTTGCTTAAGAACCCCATTGTTTTGTTTTTCATTTTGACCTTATAAAAAAATTCTACTTCAGTAGTTTCTACTCAAGAATTTGTACTTTTATTTATTATTACTTGAACTTAAAGTTTCCTCACGCACGCAAAAACATTGACTTCAGAAAAGAAAATAAAGGACGGGTTTAAAAATGACATTAACTGCTGAACATCAAAATTTTATTTTAACTAAGCTTTCTATGCATAAAGTGCAGTAATGAAATGAGACACGTTTTAACTTCCTGCGTCACATTACTTTTAATAGCTCTAAAAAGGCTCCGTGTCTCTTTATGTTACTATTTATAAGAACCACAATATAAACGTGTTCTTCATAATGACTTCGTTATTATAATAATAGCTTATCTTCAGACAATGAAGAAATTAAAATAAACTAGTGCTAGATAAAATGACGCATAGATAATGGAGCGCACTGCTGACAAAGACACAAAAACTGACTTTTTATAATTGCGTGAAAAAAATCCGATTTTTACACTATAATTTTAATATCAGACGCGTGCGAAAAGTTATACTTTTTAGAAACAGTGATACAAAATTACTTTTTTTCACCCAAAAGCAGTGAAAAAAAGTACTTTTTTTCACTCTTTTCATAAGATGCCAACATTTCAAGTAAAATTTCTATTTCATAATCTTCATAAAATCCAGAAATTTATTGATCTGCTTTATTTATAAATATTATGCGCGTGAATTTTATTATTTTTTTGTTTTTGAATCAGTATCCATGTTCAAATGTTTGACTTTAAACTAAAAAATTAGTTTTCCTTTTGTAGTTCCAGAGATTTATCGATGCCGATCTTCTTTACGTAAAAAAATTAGCGCGTGAATTATTTTTGAACCAATGAGATTTGATTTTTTTCACGTAATTATAAAAAATAGTGTATGAAACACGTGTGAAAAGTAAACTTTTTAAAACACGTGTCATTATTTCACTCGCTCGTGAAATAAAATCCACTAGTTTTAAAAAGTGTTACTTTTCACACTTGTTGCATAAAAACTATTGAAGGTGTTTCAGTGCAATTTTAACAGTTTTTACTTACAATGCTCAACAGAATTAGGGGAATTCATGGTTTAAACCCTTTCACCCCTAATGATTCCATTTGGAATAATCAGCTTGCGATTTTTTCCTATTAAGTTGAGCTTGCACTTATTTATCGTTAGATGGAAGAATCATGTCTTTTGAAGAATTAAATAATGTTTGTTTTGCTTAAATGAAAATATTAAAAACATGGTAAAATAAAATTCTCTCCCAAAAAACTTTATGAAATAAATTGACCCTAAATTCTTCACGTTTGCATTCTTAGATGTTTGAAAATTGGTTTTCATTTTTTAACAAATAAAGTTTTGAAAAAAAAAATTGTTATAATTTATTCAAAAGTTATGATTAAAATTTTCCCCCCTTAAATTTTAGTTAAAAAATTTAAGATTTTTCCCCCTATTTTTTACCATATCATTCTTGATACATAATGAATCTATTCCACAAATTTTAGATTTTTAGAATAAAAAATAAAACGTTGGAACTTAGAGGGTTAACAAAAATACGCAAAGTGCTCCCCTAATTGTTTTGAGCAGTGTAGTTAGAGTTATTTCAAGAATAGTTTTTTTATGCTTTAAAAACTAACTTCGGACCTTGCTGTTAGGAAGCGCTTTAAGCTGTCTTACCTGGTAGCCAATTGCACAGCCCTTTTACTGCGATGTACGGACTATTTTTCGTCTCTAACTGTTACTATTCAAACACTACTGCAACGTGAAAATTTGATATCCTTTTTTTGTAAGTCAATAAACTGAATTTTATCTTAGAATTTAAAAATTATTACAGAAATATAGAATAAAACAAGAACTTATGTAACAGAATTTATAGTAATAAAAAAGTCTTCTTTCAATAGAAAATTCTCTCATATGAACGGAAGGACGTGGAAAGAATTTTAGAAGAAACATATATTTTGCTATTCTTTCTAAATATCCCCAAAGGTAGTAAACAATTGTACCTACAAAAAATATTTCCTGCCGGAAATGTCTTAAATATTGTAAAATAAGCTTTAAGAGCATTTCCCTGAGTTGAATTTTTCTGCGTATGTTGCATTAGTAATTTATGAAACATAAGTTCTCTGTAGTCAATACAAAAGTAAGAAAAGAGATGAATGAATCATCTAGAAATACATCGTTATGAATTGTCTACAAAAATAGCGCTATTTATTTTTTCTACCAGTGATTGGTTTGTAAGCCAGTCCATCCTGTTACTTACGAAGAGGTTAAAGCCTGATTCGAAGCTAAAAGCTGAAAGATATACCCAGCATGTAGAGTCTGAAGCCGTAACGAAAGTCAGTATCGTACTTTAGATTAGACACCGAGTGTTTTCTGAAGGCAAACCAGTAAAGAAGACTCCTTGATAGATTAATCCGATAAGTCAACGCTGGGAACAATGAATAGGATCATTTAGAAGATATATATATAACTAGTAGTTGTTTTGGTTGTGTGATAAATTGTAGCTAGGAAATAGGTACTTCCTACAATTAGGTATAGGGTCTAGTGGGGTAAAATAGGTCAGTTTTAAAACAAAATTCCTTAAAACAAATGAGATAATTATTTCTTCTTCCGAAGCAAGTTTTATATTTTATTGATAATGTTCATCATTTTATATGCAAAACTAAATGTAAATTCTACTGTGCAGTTACAGTTTTTTGCCAATATATGTTTTCATTTGGGAAACTTTAAATTCTGGCTGTGGAAAACTTTTGTTTTAAGAAAAGTTAGAAGTACGTGTAGGATCAAGTGGGCTAAGTGTGATAGGGTTTCTGCATTTTTCCTTTAAAAAATTAGTTCTCTGCTTCAAATAAATTCCAAATCCTAAAATTGGTAGTGAATAATTATAAGAAACATACCTATGTAGGAAAAAATTTATATGTTTGAATTCCAAATTTAAGTGAATAAAATTTGCATTTCAAAATCCATTGCTGTTTTTTCACACTTACCCCACATGGGGTAAGTGTGGTTTTGATGTGGGTAAGTGTGATTTCAGTTGCAATAAGTGTTTTCAAGCCATATAAATTACCTAGCATACATTTTTCTTAACAATTTAATATAAACATACATTTATTAGCATTTTACATCTTATTAGAAATATACGGATAAGAAAAATCAAAAATATTGAGAATTTTCGTTTTTGGTTCATGTTGTGATATAATAAACTTAAGTCAGGATGTAAAAGAAACAAACAATTTTAAAGTCAAAATACCTATGGTGCTTTCAATTTTTATTATTAGTTAGACTGCTTTTTTTTACAGATTGTAACTTTCAAAATCTTTCGAAAAATACAGACGTTCTCTTCGGTCCATATTTGGACATGGGAGATTCAAAACAATATCGTCCTCATCAATTATACACACGTCATTATATTTGGCCATGAAAATGTCTTTGTTATGCTATCATATTTAACAAATTTTACAGTAATCCCTTCTCGATTCACCTCATTTTCAGACTGAACTTGTCCCAAAAAGTGCTTTACCGTGCGTTTTTTTTAAAGGCAACAAGAATGTAGCATCCAGCAGAAAGGTCAGTTTTTGGTATTTCTAATTCAAAATCCTCTGACATATTATGAAATGAAATGCCATTTCCTTTTATTCATTTTTTTAATAATAATTTATAATTTAATAATAATATAATATTTTTTTTTATTTATGTATGTTTTGCACAAGGTAAATGGGTGTTTTGGATTATCACACTTACCCCATTTCACTTATCACAGTTACCCACGACTGATATTTTGAGGAGTAACTGTGATTGTACTTCCATACTTCACAACATGTGAAATAATAAACCAAAACAGTTTTATATCTTTACCTTTATTCTTTTTACTAACAGAGAAAAAAAAAACAGGATTTTTATAAAAATATGACACTTATGGAATTTGGAAGAAAACCTTTCGAATTTGAAAAAAACCAGACAGTTGCACTTAAATTCAAAAGCTCAAAACTATGTTTAAACTATTATTTAAAGTCAATGTTTCTCTTTAGTTTAAGTATAAGTGGTCTAATGTTATATATTGCAAACTTACATATTTTTAGAATGATTCCCAAAGTTACAAGAGCTGTTTATCACACTTACCCCCGATCACACTTACCCCACTTGACCCTATGTTAAATTTTTATCTTATTGTGTACAGATGCTGTTAAAGAATAAATTCAGACAGTTTCAAAGTAAAGAAAAGGAATAACTAAATTTTTTGAGCAAAAAAACCTGAGTGGGGTAAAAATAGGTCATATTTTAATATAGGTACGGCTAAGCACACATTATACAACTAAGATAAATTTTTGCTGTTTAAATCACTTTCTGATAACTACTATTCTTATAAATTGCTTTTAATATTGGTTTGTCACTCTTTCACTTATAAATGACTGAAATTTGAAATTAATTGTCCCCTTCATTATTAAAATCCGCTTTCGAAAATTTCAATCCAAAAATAGTGCTGGTGGATTCAAAAGAAGTGGGATATTTCCTCAAAAGATATTGTTTGAAAACAAATGCTTAAAAACCATGTTCCACGCACAATTCCAACAGTTGAATCAATGGCAATCACACCATCAATTAAAAAAGTCAAGCTATTGCAGCAGCGTCATCTATACGTCAGTAACTACAACACGTGATACTGTTTGAGCAACCCTTCAAGATGAGTCAAGTATAGGTTCTCCTTTAAAGCACATCAAATCTGCAATCGTAGAGACACTTCTCCAAGCTAGCAATTGCTTGTAAGGAAGCGATGTAGAATGGAAAAAAAAGAAAACTAATGCAGCAAGAAACGGGAGAAATTTTAACTACTTCAATTTCTTTAAATAGATACATATCAAAAATGTAAGAATGGAAAAGAAATCTGCAAAAAAATTCTGTAGGGAACAGAGTAGAAATGAAACAATTACATGTGATAAAAAAAAACTACCCCCATTGAGCTAAGATAATTTTGACAATTTCAATTCACTGCAAATAAGAAATTGGATCCAGGTCGAATTTTTGGGGATAAAACCAAGAAGTTATTTCTTGGTATTCTTTCACAAATTGAAGAAGACTTATCCACAGTAATATTTTCAAGCGAAAAAGAAAGTTCCGATTTCATTTTTTCTTAAAGAGATGATGTTTCGGATGGAGATTCTCCTCAAATTATAAAAGTCCTTCCCGACCGAGGATTGATCCTCTGGGGACAGTATTTAGTTCTTTTGAAGATTTATATCATCTTACCTGATTGCTTTCTAAACAATGTTAAAAAGAAATTTTACAAATAGAGTAATTGAAGCTGTTTTTAAAGCTTATATAAAGCTTGTATTTAATGAATGACTTATTTTACCCCACTACTGACCTATTTTACCCCACCCCGTGGGGTAAAATAAGTCATTGTCACAAATAAGTCACACATTTATCAATATCAATAATTTGTGTATTCCGAGAAATTTCACTTTAAATTTTAAAAGAAATGTTCATTTGCATATCCTAAATATTTTTACACTGATAAAATTGATACTTTTATTGCTCTGAAGGTGTGAATGCAAAATGTGCTGTTTTTTACCTATTTTACCCCACCTGACCCTATTTTAAAAAGTACATATGTTTTTCTAACTATATGATAAGGTGCTAACCGTGTCACTTCACCGTATCCTGGAAAGTGTAAAATTAAAATTCGATAATTTTATGACAGAGTGCTAGAAAATAAATAATAATAATAGATGATTTACCAAAATTTACGAACTTAAATAGATATTATAAGAAAAAATTGAAAATTGTGAATACACTGTAAAAACTGTTCAGTCACGTTTACCAGCACGACCACATATCTTTAGAAAAAACCGGTCCACTTAATAACTACAGTATCAACTAATTTACAACTAATTTATTAGTTTTATTTCTATAGCCTTTACAAAGAAACTAACTTTAACTATTGTGTTAAGAAGTATTAACGATTTTTTACCGGAATTAATCTGTTTAGTAAAAAAAGTACTGGAATTGATTTTTCTTTTAAATATCATTTCAATTTCCCGAGAAAAGAAATTCATTTTGAAATCAGTCCGCTTCCATTTTTTCCTCAAATAGTTATTTTTAACTATTCAGTTTTTTATAACCATAGAGTTGTCTGGACATTTTTTCTGTAAAAAGATGGAAGTTCACAATAGGAAATAAGTGTGATGGCGTGGTTAAATTAATGCAAATGCTTAGTACAGCAGCGCAAAACTATCCATAAATCCTTTCGTAGAAGTTCTTAATAAGAAGCATTAGAAAAAAACACAGTTAAGTAAAAAAAGAAAAGTTAAAATTATAGAGAAAAAATAAAGATAATTAAAATGAAGATTAAAAATTAAATATACGAAATCTTTTGGTTAAAGTACCATTCTAGCTTCCAATTCTCCGGTCGAGGTTTCGTTTGACAGATTGTTTTCATAAAAATGTCAGGTTAGATACTCAATTACACTTTGAAACAGGTAATTTTTACTTGGTGTAATTTTCTTCTCCCCCCCCCCCCCCCTAACCTGAGAGATCAGATAGTTATAGCTTAATATAGTTTAAAAAATGGTTGTCAAATAAAAAAAAATATTGTCAGAATAATGTGAAACTTAAAGAAGATGCTCACTTCTTACTTTGGAGCAATAGGGTTTTATTAATTAAAATCGATGGAGTATTGGGATAATATGTTCGAAATCGTGAACAGGTTTTTATCTAGATTCTTTGACCTGAACACGACATCATTGTTCCCTTTTAGTCCAAGGGAGAAATCTTCTCATAATGGATAGTACAACTCTATAAACAGTTGGAATTTTTGCTTAACCCTCTGAAGGATACAGACGTATAAAACCGTCACCTGACTGTCATGTGTCCCAACATTACGCATAATTTTTAAAAAATTACAAGTTTTATAATTTTACTAAAGTTTAAAATTGAAGTATAGAGGAGTAATTTATAATAATCTGCTACAGAAATATAATTTAAAAAATTTTAAAGAAATTATTTTTACTTCAAAATTTAAATATCATGTAATCAAAACTACAATCAAAAGTTTTCACTTCAGTCAATTTTCTTATGCCTCAACGGGTTAATCCATTGCTCTATCTTTCCATTATTCAATTACAGCATCAATGTTTCCCAAATAACAATATTCCGTTAAAAAAGTTTGGAATCGAACCTATATATTTATAAACTCAAGTTAAATCATAACCATCCTGTAAACTAAATCTACTTTCTTCTTGTATATAACCAACAAAAATACATTCTTTAAAGAAAATTTCAGAGAATTTTAAAGCAAATATTCCAAAGATTGATATAGTGTTGCACTATCCACATTACGAAAATTTCTACCTTATGGACTAAAATTTAACAGTGATGTCGAGTTCAGTTCAAAGAATCTAGGTAAAAATCGATTGTCTAAGGTAAGTAAATCTATTTTCTTCTTGTATAACCAACCAATTTAACAGTGATGTCGAGTTCAGTTCAAAGAATCTAGGTAAAAATCGATTGTCTAAGGTAAGTAAATCTATTTTCTTCTTGTATAACCAACCAAAAAAATCAGTAAAACTAGGTAAATTTTCACTAAATGTCACTGTAGTCTCAGCCCGCTTCCATTCACCAAAAGATTTCCACCATGTTTGCCGCTAATCCAATAACGAGTTTCTTGCTTTTATTCTTCGTTATTACCAGACTTAAGCCATAAACTTTCATGATAACTGTCAAGCGTTTTTGAAGCGTTTTTGGGCCTTAAGTCCAAAGAAAACTCATAGCTCTTAGTTATCTAAAATTAGATTTTAATTTCTTGACTATTTGCACCCGTTGGTCTCGCTCTTCAAGTTAGTTAACTGCTGTTACACCGTTATAGTTAACTAACAAAAGCTTATTTAAATGCGATAAGGCGAACAAACGCTATAAAAATATCTTGACAATGCACACAATTTATCTGAGTGTCATAAATTTAGCGAAACCATATAAGTATTCAGTGTAGAGTTTATAATTGTCAATTTTTTTTTCACAATTATCCTTAGAGATCGAGTAAGGTACTCTTTTTTTAACTGTTAAACCATATTTTATGTAACACTAAACACATTTTTGATATAAAATTACTTTACTAATGTGTATTTGTATATATTTGCATGTTCTGAATTTAGTTGATTTTAATTATTTTATCTTAACAATTAATATTTCTTTTAAACAATATTTTATAATGGATTAAAATTTAACTGATTTTCATAAAATATTCTATATGTTATTCTATAAACTATGATAAAACCAATCAACAATCGAAATTATTAGTTCTTATTCTGATTTTTTTCAATTATATGTAAAATACAATGCAATAAGAATCCTAATTTTTTTTAAAAAAATGAGCAGATATATTTTTTTAATTTTTCTTTTAATTTATTGAATCAATGAAACATTTAGCATAAACTTCTTAGTTCATATAAAGTAATAAAAATATTTAAAGACCAAGTGGAACACATTTAACAATTGAATAATTTTAAAACTATTTAATTTCAAAATTATTTATATGTAAATTACCCATTTTATCTTAAAAAAAACATATGAGAAGATAGCATTATGTATTTTTAAGTTTAAAACATCTCCTTTTCGCAATGTGAAACTTAGATTACGCGATCCGATGCATGTAACTTACATATAATATAATTGAAATTGATGAATATTTACTGAAAATTACTGAGTTACTGAAAAATTTTGATAATTAAAATAGATTAAAGTTCCAAGCATATTTATATTCTATTGGAGACCTTTTGGTAATGATTTCCTTTGTACGCTCTTATATTTCCAAATTAAGTCCTATAGGAAAATCAGTCATTAACATTTGCGCTCTTGCTATCCATCTTTATCTAATTACGCGAATATAATTCAGAGTCAAACGAATCGTTAGTTTAAATTAGGATTTATTTTTTTCGTTTATAGTTAATATTTTTTTTAGTTTTAGTAATTAAAGTTAAAGTGTAATTAAAATAAATTATAAATAATATTTTACCAATTCTAATTAATACAATTAGGTATTTACGAAATTTCGGACCTAAAACAGAACTATATAGCATTTTTATATTTATTGCATTTTTAAGCAATGCTATAAGTTATGTAACTAAGCCTATTGCTTTTAATTCTTCAATACGTTGCAGCTTTTGTACACTCTCAAAAATTCTACTTGTAATTAATGGAAATTTTACAAGCAACTCTGATGCCAGAATATTTCGCGAATTGACATTATTATGTTTTCTGTTACATATTAACGTCCCGAAATTAGGAAGTACACTTAAAAACATTTATTTGTGTTTAAAATAATGCACATATACCTATCAACTATACATAGATAAAGAATAAAACGTAATTATAACAATATTGTAAAATGATTACCATGCATTGTTAAAAAAAAAATTTGATTTGTTTCACCATAATATTGGCTCCTAGTAGCTGCAACGGCCTTGTTTCAAAATGTTTTACCACATTTTCGGTGTTCATTTTAATAATTTCTCAGGTTTTTGCTGCTAAAACCTAAAAAAGGAATAAATGCCGAATATTTGGTGAAACATTTCACCACACAGCCACATGATTAAAAAGGAGAAGAGTATTAGTTATTATTAGTTCTTGGAAGCCAAGGCAGGAAACGTCAAAACAGGTATATTGTTGTATACTTATAATTGAAAGCAGTTTTTACAACTATATTTGTTAATGTCGCAACACTTTTATATATTTACGTTTTCTTATTTTCTGGATTTGGAGGTAATTTTTACAGTAAAATACTTTGTATAAACTTGCCTTTATTTTCCAATGCATTTTCCAGTTGTTTTCATTATTTTGACTCATTTTTGTAATCATTGTAAAAATAAAAAAATAAAATAAAACATATAATTTAAAAGAAAATAATGGTAATCTCACTTGTATATTGGGTTTTACATTTTCATTAAAAAATATATAATTACTTTTGCCTCTTGAATTAATCAAAATTTGTTATAATTATTAAATAAATATAGTGGAGCCATGAAAAAAGCTCATTTTTCTTTTTGAATGTGAAATCAATCTAACGAAAGTTATTTCATGAAATATTTAGTTCGCGTGTTTGTGGTTGCGTTACCATTACATAAACGAAACAAAACTTGATTTTCTATCTTTTCAGATTGTATAAAAGCAATTTTAACGAACCGTTCATTTCCAAGATGAATTATCCATGTCATGGAATTTGTTTTAAAATCAATATTCCATACAGAAAATAAATTTGAATGTACCAAAAAGGAACAAACTGCCGTATTTCGTGAAACAATTAGTTTTGCAAAAATTTAACCACTTAAGAGAAGAAAAATGTTTTTAAAACGCAAAAAGGTTAATTAAGAATTATGATAGTAATCATAAAAATACAATGATGATCACAAAAATACAATGATAATCACAAAAATACAATGATAATCACAAAAATACAATGATAATTCCAACAATACGATGATAATCACAAAAATACAATAAATTGTAATAAAACAAGAGAACAATATTTCTTTGGAAACACTAAAAATTATGTCATTTGACCTGTTCCGCCCCGGGAACTTTGATTCCCGAAATGTTCTTTAATATAACAGGATTTTTTTAACAATGTAGCTGTTCACGTCATGCATTACTATCCACTTCTGCTATGCATTGCACGTATTACTGCAGGTCTTGTGAGCTTTGGGCATCTATAGTATGTCGTACCACTGAGTTTCACTGATATCGTATCACTGTTTAGTTATACACATATATAGTTTTACGATATTAAAAACCTAACCACGATATCAACTCTTATGACTTTTTCAATCATTTATAGAAGCATTATCCTGCAGAAAAATAGTCGTTTGAAATAAAGTGTTTGTATAATACGAGGGCTGTTTTTTTTCAACCTCCGATGGGCTGTAACAAAAAGACGGGTCAAGATGCAAAAAAGATTTTTTTACCAAAAGTAAAGTACAATACTGCTTATTTCTCCGTATAATCACCTTGACGATTAAAGCATTTGTCATATCTGTAAACAAGCTTCGAAATACCCTCTTCATAAAATGTAGCCGCCAATGATTTGAAGGGAGTTGTGACGGTTTCTTTGAGCTTAACGTCAACTTGTTACAATCGTTAAGCGTTACAATCCAAGCCACTATGCTTATCAATAATTCACTTATGGTAAACCTTCGAGTTTCCCTAAACACTTGGTCAACTCGCTGAACAATACTGATGTTCATGAAGAAGGGGACCGAGGAAGCAAGTCTGTCGCTACAGACGGTATTGTTCAGCGAGTTAACCAAGTGTTTAGGGAAACTCAAAGGTTTACCATAAGTGAATTATGGACTAGCAGTGGCTTGGAGGACAGAAAAAAATTGACGTAAAGCTTCCAAATTAACTTTTTTAAAAGAACCGTCACAACTCCCTCCCAATCATTGGCGGCTACATTTTATGAAGAGGGTATTTCAAAGCTTGTTTACAGGTATAACAAATGCCTTAATCGCCACGATGATTATGAGGAGAAATAAGCAGTAATGTACATTACTTTAGGTAAAAAAATCTTTTTTGTATTTTGACCCGTCTTTTTGTTACAGCCCATCGGAGGTTGAAAAAAAAACAACCCTCATACAATGTGGACTATTCATTGCCATTATCCACAATTACTCGTCATCTCTACCTCTTGAAAAGGTTTTAAACCTTAGTTAAAATTAATTATAATTTGTAATTTACGCATTTTAATAACTTCTCTATTTAATTTTTTAGCAACGATTCACTAATAATAATTTAATATTCAAGCTTTTTTTTATAATTTAAATTGTTTCGGAATTCTTAATGAAAATCCATAAATTTTAATTCCGTAAAAATAATAATAATGCTTTGTATCGAGTAATTATTCATTACTTTTTTACCAATAAACACATGTACTTCTATTTTTAGCCCTTTTAAAAATTCCTTGCTAAAATCAATCAATGTTTTTACGTGAAATTACTCCTACATTTATGAACCGTAAATATTTTATCTCTGTGACTGTGATTTATTTTAGAATTAATGCCAGTCTAGCTTTTTTTACAGCTTCATAGTATCAAAAAACCCAAATGAGGCGAATAAATGATATATTGAGAGACAATATTTCATTTTGTGAAGAAAGCCATCATGCATCATTTTGACGACTTTAGTTTCATCTTTTTTTTAAATTCGTATGAAGGTGAAATTATCCATCATTCCATTCTTTTAATGTGTATTTTTTATTTAATAATTATTCGAAACTAATTATAGTTAGTAAAAAACTATTCTAGAAGGTAAAGGAAGTTTTATTTTTTATACATATATTGCCATAAAAATGCCTGGTTTAAATGCGGCGTCTGTTTTAGAGGTCACAAATATAACTTCAATAAATGAGGATTTGAAGGTATTAGTTAATACGCATAACCTGAAAAAAATTAGTTAATACGCATTCTGCTAAACAAAAATATTCTGCGATATTTCTGCTATTCCAGTGAAAATTACATTACATAAGGTAACATTTAACACGAATTAGAAATCATCAAGAAAAACATCTCATATATAATTTATTTTTACTTTCTACGATTATTCAAAAATACTTGGGTTTTTTTTCAAACAATTTAAAACATTTAGGACCACTAGGCTAAAATATAGAACGCTTGTTGGATTGTGATTGATTGACTTGCATTGTATATTACTTTTTGTTTTTTTCCTATACCTTACCGAGTTTTCATATTTAAAAGTAAGATCAGTTGGTCTTTCTAGCGGCTTAGTGGCTGAGAGTTATTACGTGGCCGCCTCATAAACCCATGTTTGCGGGTTCGAGTCCCGGCTGAGTAATTAATTTTTTTTATGGAAAAATTACGGGCACGCATGAGGTATGATTATGTGGCATGTAAAAGATGATCCATCTTGTGTACAAATTTGGTTTGGGTTCTCTCGGCAAAATTAAAATCTCGGCATATTTTAACATCCACAGAGAGGTAGGTAGGTAGGTTTTTAGACATATATTTTCAGGCTTGGTGCTTGGTCACAAAGACCCGCTTATAAACCATCGTCAAGAGGACGGACACGACATACACACACATATATGACAGATGCTGCCATCTATCGCCACTCCACAATTTAGACATGTCCTGAAGGGGAGGGAAATATCTCCAGGACCTGTACCCGTGGAACTGCGCAATGACCGAAACTGCGCAATGACCGGACCCAACTGATTAACGAGCACGTACTCCGCATATACTCGACAAACACAACATCATGCCTTACCGGGATTCGAACCCGAACCCAGAGGCTCCAAAGGCTAGCTCCCTAACCGTTGCGCCGCCGGGTCGGCCACAGAGAGCTAGATTCGTTGTAGCGTCAAAATTGGTAGCGAGAGTCGCCTAGATGATGCCAAACCAAAAAAAATGACTCTCAGTTCTGGGGAATATACCACGTCTGCAAAGGCTTAGCCGCCAATAAAGCAGTCCCGTAGAAGAAAAAAAGTTTGTTATCCTTTTGTGATGTAACCGAAACTCGAAAATAATCATCATTTTGGGGAAGTGATTGATTTCAAAACTAAACTATCTTTAACCACATTTAAGTGATTAAAGATAACCTACATATTTAGGAATCCACCGATAATGTTAGTCAATAACTTTGTGTCTTTAAAGCTCCAGACTTTCAAAGCTGTGTTTCATTACAATCCCAAACTCAACTGGCGCCACAAGGTACATTCTTGTCGCTGGTTTGACAAAGGCTCTAAATCTAAAACTGAATAGAAGGGTTTTATACATAAAGGGGTATAATTTAATAAATGAAAATTTAAAAAATATTATTAAAAAGAAGGCAAAGTTATTTTTAGAAACCCACTCGGTTGTTTTTATTTCTCTTATAATAGTTTCTATAAATAGAATTATAGAACATTCGAGATAGCTTAAGTAATCACGCCGCGTGCCGTTCCTGATTGGTAATTTAATCGTTTCCGGCTGCCTATTTCTAGCCTTCTTTAGGAGCTTTAACACGGCCTCGTAATTTAGAACCGTGACCAAGTGACAAAATCAACACCTGAGCTGGCACTCAACTGGACTTCGAGCGACATCATACGCTATCGCCGTCGGAACTTTGGACTCCATAGATTTAACGAGCATGTCTATCTCAGTATACTTGGGTATTTTAGTTGGATTTTGCCTGTGCATATTTCCATCTATAGGAAAGCAGTGACTGCCACCGGGATCGAACCAGTGCCTAACGCATGCGATCTGATCGGGGCTGATAACTTGTCTAATGCTATACCGACTGGGAGGCTGAATGGTCAGGCAGTCAGAAGGTTCCGCGATCGAATCTCGCCATGTAGGCATGGATGATGGTATTGTGCGTTTGTCTGTCTTTATTCTAAGAACACGATATGTGGGCTTATTAAACCTGTGAAATCAAAAGTCCTGAAGCCGTGTTGGTATGCGTTGGGTGCCTGCTCAGGTATCCACCTCGTCCCTTGACCAGGGTTCTGAATTACAAAGCGTGATTGGATGTGTTTGTCCTCATTAAGGATAAAAATATGAAACCGCAAAACGTACAACCTACCAATTTTAAAATGACTTCGTCTCAGTTCATTTTGTTTCTGACTTCCAACACCCGTCGGCCAAGGGAATTTTAAAAACTTTAAGGTTTTTGTTCGGTAAGGGAGGTGTTAATGGTATTCACAAATGGGTCACTAATGGGTTAATAAACGAAAAAACAATTAAGGTTTTTAAGTTAAAATTTTCATAGGAATGTCTTCTAATGTCCAGTCATTATTATTTGGTTTATGACATCTAGAATAGTGAAATGCAACAATGCAATATGATAATGGTTATCTGTCTGTTTATGCCACCTTTGTTCCTTGTTTTGCTAATTTGGTAATTTAATCGTTTCCGGCTGTCTATTTCTAGCATCATTTAAGAGCTTTAACACAGCTAATTATTCATCTTAATTTAGAACCGTGGTCAAGTAATGAGGTTTGTTCCATGTTCTCTCCGTGTTTATAGAAAGACAGGTCCACTACCCATGATATCATAGGACAGAAAGTGAAGAAAGACTATTATGGTAAATGCTTACTTTATCGAAAAAAATAATTATCGTTAGATAATAAACTCTATTCCGAGTTGTCACACCTGCCCCCAATCTAAATGAAAAGCAATATTAAGCTTTGTTACGTCGAAAAATTGTAGGGTAGCCTGGTGAAATCGATAGACACTTGGTCCTTGAGGTAATAAATATGTATACTCTTTTTATTATTCTTAAAGTGTTTTTTTGTAAAATCAAACCACTCTCTTTTATTGGTTATATAATACTACCAGACTAAATTTTAAAAGGCTGAAAAATAATTTAAAGGAAAAACAAGGCTAATTTCGTTTTGTCCTTTAAAAATAATTTTTAAAAAACTTCGGTTGATGATAACATTTCGATGTTTGATTCTCAAAGCCCTGCTTTACAAAGTGTCAGAAATGCAAAAAAAAATTATTACACTTTGCATAACGCTGCATGAATAGATCGTTCCATTTTTTATATGTATAATTTTATGAGTGTGTGTGATGCATTCTATTATACTATCAAACTCGGTTACAACGACCTCGTTTAAAAAGACAACTCGTTTATAACGCCATAAATGCTCGGTAATTAGAATCTCCCGTAGACCTTAATGTTATAATTCTTGTTTTTACTTCCACCATTTTTAATTAACTCCTTGATTATAAAACTACAAATATACGGTTTTACGATATCCAAAATGCCTTCTGAAGAAAAAAAATTGATTCTTACTATTTATATTTTATTTTATTCGCCAACTGATGTGAAAAATTCGCCAAATTTGAAATATATTTCCATCCAAAAAAAATTATTGACCGGAGAATGAAGAATTAAACTACTACTAATACACACACATAGGCTTAAAGCTTATTCAATAGATTTCGTCAGATAACTTTAATGAATTATGAATACAAAATACGCATTTTACAGGATTTACTACACTTAATATTCAACCATGTTCATAACGTTACTCGTTTTTAACGTCGTAAACACCACGATCCCTTGAATAACGCAGTAACCGGGTTATACTGTATGAGTAATTTTAATAAAATACCTGAATATACCTAATATACTATATATACTAATAATACTAATAACTAATACTAATATACTATAATACTATATACCTAATAATACTAATACTAATATATTGTATGAGTCATTTTAATAAAATTACTCATACGGTATCACCCGGTTACTACACTGCTCAAAAGAATTAGGGGAATGCATGGCTTAAACCCTTTCACCCCCAATGATTCCATTTGGAATCATCAGCATACGATTTTTTTTCTTTCTAAGTTGAGCTCGCACTTATTTATCGTTAGATGACAGAATCATGTCTTTTGAAGAATTAAATAATGTTTGTTTTAATTAAATGAAAATATGAAAAACACGGTAAAATAAAATTCACTCCCAAAAAATTTTATGAAATAAATTGACCCTAAATTCTTCACGCTTGCATTCTTAGATGTTTAAAAATTGATTTTAACTTTTTTTAATAAATAAAGTTTTGAAAAACTTATTGTTCTAATTTATTCAAAAGTTATGATACCAATTTTCCCCTTAAATTTTAGTTAAAAGATAGATTTTGCACCCCCGTTTTTTACCATTTCATTGTAGATGCATAATGAATCCATTTCACAAAGTTAAGATTTTTTAAATAAAAAATAAAAAGTTGAAACTGAAAGGGTTAACAAAAGTACAGAAAGTGCTACCCTAATTGTTTTGAGCAGTGTACTAATAAAATTGAATTTAAACTAGAAATATCATCTTCGACATAAGTATTAAACTTTTTGTCAAAGCAGCGGCCCGATCTTTCGTCGTCCCGAAAGGTGCCCGTCCCGACAGGCATGCTAATGAGCCCAATGACGTGTCACCCGCAACTGGTGTCCATATTTGATGGATCATCGCCAAAATACCGGAGAATCGTGTTCTGATTCTTTTCGATAATTAATTAAGGATTGAAGGGTGCGTATTTTTGTCGGGATTCTTTAATAGGATTGCGGGAATAAATGAAGGAATGTTATAACGAAAAAAAATTCGTGATGTCGATTTGGGCATTGCCTGTTCGTGGTGAGATCGAAGGCTGGGTGGTTTTCGTTTGAATTCGATTTATTATTAATGATATTAAGGGTTTGTTTTGAATTGATGATTTTGTTCATTTTGGGGTTTGATGTATGTTTGCTCTCACGTTGTTTATTGGTTTAAAAGTTTATACAATGTGGCTATATGTAGAGTAATAGTTACAAAGAAAGTTTCTTTATCGAACTATGTGACAGAGATAGTTGCTTATACAAATATACGCTGCACTTTTAATAAATTGAAAAAGTTTAGATTATTAAGTTTAGCCTTTTAAAACTTTGTTCAAAGGTACATTTGGTTTATTTGATTTTTCGAACTCAATAAATGCTTGCGTGTGTAGGTTACATTTGATTTACTTTCGCAATAACTTATTTACTTATACCACATATTTTGTTTTAAAATCAAAGAATTGGTAACAAGGGAATTTATTTGATTTTCATTTGCAATCTAAAGTCGTTTATCCTACCGCCTAAATAATGCTTCTAAATAATGCATACTAATGAAATTATTGTTAATTATTCAACAAATTGTTTTTATGCCGTATTAATATTTTTTCATATGATTGAAAATTGAGGCACTTTTCAAAAGGTGTTATAAATTAGAATTTACTTATTGATTTGAGGATATTCTCATAATTTTATTTAAATACTAGCCGAAGTATAAAAGTTTAAGGAATTTTTACTTCGCTTTAATATTAACCTAAACCCTACTAAGTGATTTTTCTACAAATTCTATCTGTGATTAAATTATTTTTAGTAATGAATATTGGGATAGTTCGAGGGAGAAAAGAATTTGCATACTTACGTTACAAGAAAAGAGATATTGCTTATCCCCATACTCTAAAAATCTGTTATTTTTCTCACTGCCAGAAAAGAATGAATGATATAAAACAGCAGACATACACATATTTTTACAGGAAAATTTATAGCAGTCTGGGTTTCTATAAAATACGGTATTATGTACGAGTAAAAAAGCGTCTATATTTTTTAGTAAACTTTTGTAGTAAACTTATTTTACTTGGATTAGAAGCAAGATAAACACTTTAAAAATATAAATCCAAATAAATAATAAAAGTATCAGAAATCTTATTGCTATTTGTTGGGGATAAACATTCAGAGGAGGTAAGATAGTTCAGTTTATTTCTTTCCTTTTACATTGTGCAATATTGTGACCTTTACAGAGTTCTGAGTTTAAAATATTAAAGCAACTCACAAAAAATCAAAAGAAAGAAAAATCGGCTTCATGTAGCAATTTATAGGAATTGCCTATTTTTTGTATCACCCCACACTGTAATAAACCCTGTTGTTTTTACAGTTAAAAACTGTCAACTTTGACGCCAGTTATTAACTGTTTTTTACAGTTTAAAACTGTAATTTTTTTACAGGAAAACTGTAATTTAGCAGGGAAAAGCTGTTAATTTGATAGTTTTCCCCCGTTAATTTAACAGTTTTTCCCTGTGGAAATTCCAGATTTTCCTTGTAAATTTAACAGTTTCTCCCTGCTAAAATAAAATACCCAATACTAGCCCTCGCGACCGAGTAATTACTTTGTCGCAGACGGTTCAGTTTTGGGCTCGCACGCAAGAGGTTCCTGGAAGAAGTATAAACCGGGACCGGTTTTGATCCAGAAACCTCTTGCGTGCAAGCCCAATACTGAACCTCTGCGACAAAGTAATTACTCTTTCACGAGGGCTAGTATTGGGTATTTGTGCTGGCCGCCACAAAACAGTTACAAATACAGTTAATACAACTAAATCAAAGTTACAGTTAATAAACATTAACGCTACAGATACCCAATGCGCGGGAACGAATCAGAACGATGATATCAATCACGTGACTCTTTGCACGTCTTCAAATTTCCCGAAGGGCAGGTGCATTTGATGGGTTGTGAGTGTGACGTCATGTTAACGAAGATAAAAACAGTTATAAACTGTTTTTCTAAAGAACAGTTTTTAACTGTAAAAAATATGGCATGTAACTGTATAAATTTAACTGTAAGAAATATGGTATTTAACTGTAAAAAATATGGTATTTAACTGTAAAAAATATAGTATTTAACTGTAAAAACAACAGTTTTTTTTACAGTGCAATCATCCCAATCACCTCCTCCAATTAGAAAAAACTTCACAGATATTTAGTAAATACGAAGTGGTCTTTCTCTTCGTCTTTAAAGCAAACTTATAAATACTAATTAATCAACTAATTAATGTTAATTGCTCTTTAAAAAAAATTTAAAGATAAGGAAGGATATTCCGAACTCGAAAATGCCGCCTGTAGTCTATGGTCACTTGATGCAGCTGCATTCTTGCATCATAGCTCCACACACGGCCCTGATCGTATACCGACGACTATACATCGACGGACTTGGTTAATATTGCTTCATTAACTGAAATTTATTTAAAACTGCGCGAATACTTTTATACAAAATGTAACCCTGTTTTTCAATCTATACAATGATCTCTACTTCATTTTTTCACATTCGAATTTTAAAATGTCAATATTTCGTCCAAAATGTAAGGTTTAACAAAGTAACTACAACCATTTCTACAAACACATAAAAACATCGAATCCTAAAAAGCTCTGCTGGTTTAATCAATATCTATTTTTGTTTTAAATAAACACAATACTTTGTCTTCATAATAAATCAAAAATAATCGAAGAAAAGTTTCTTTCATGTAACAAAAAGTTTAAACATTTCAGTAACAAGATAAAGGTGGAGAAACAATTGAAAAAAAATGTCCTTAATTAATCATAATGCATAACGTATGAAAATGAATTGCTTAAAAAACTTGTTATAAGGATAGTATATGTTAAAGTATGATTTTGAATTTTTCAAAACTTGGGCATGTGTATTTTATGAAGGGTCGGTTGCAAAACTCACATTCTTCAAAGTATAACTGAGATATAGAGTTCCGGAACGTTCATTAGCGAATTCGTTCAATTGAATTTACAAATATCCAAAGTCGCCAAAGAACGAACCGTATCCTATATCTTAGAGTTAAACGTTGGAGAATGTGAGTTTTGCAATTTCATTTTTCTTATATCAATACATCATATGCCTAATTAGTAAATAAATTACTCCTGCTTATTAACTTCAGATTGGCATATTTCAATTATACTCAATGCAAAGTGAAACAAATTTCAAATTCTTAAGGACAATGAGGTATTGAACCCTTTTATATAAAAGTCATTTTGAAAACACTTTGGCTACCGAAAAGAACGGAAAAAAAATTAAGAAAAACATTTAAAGGGAATTTTTCTTAAAAACGAATCAAAAAATATTAACCAACATAACAAAATTTCATATTAGTTAAATTTTTACCAGTCCTGTAAATAAATTTAACATACACAATGAATGCAAATTAGGCTCATCATTCATTCTCTGCCACGTTCAAATCTCAAACATGTAAAAACTCCGTCTAGCTTGTCAACCTATTTAACTTTCCCGAGTTGTTCATCAAAGTTCTTTTGAGTATTTTTCTTTTGATAAAACCACTTTACAGAAAAAAAAACATTTTTTAAATGAAGGTTAAAAAATAAAAATAAAAATTCTATTTAGTAAATCAATCAATTGATTTTTGAAGTCCCTTGATGCTCTAAAAAGTCGAACGACGCTACGATAAAAAGTTTCTATTCTTCGGTAACTTGTAGAAAAAAATTAAATTTAGAAAATGTTAAATATTCAAGAAGAATATGTTTGCAAAGAGTTTGTATTCATTTTACTGTTTGCTGTTGTATAAAAGATGGAAAAAGAGACGATGCAATTCAAAATAGGTTTTATTATTCTTAATAGTCTTATTTGTATCACGGTTACAGTGTAATAGTATTTATTTGTATCACTGTTACAGTGTAAACGTATTTTCAATTACTTTTGCATTATATAAAACCGGACCAAAATATATCATTAAAAAAATATTTTTTTATTTTCTTATTTCTTGCTTGAATTTCTTTTATTTGTGCTTAATTTCGATTTTTTACTATACTAAGTATAATTTATGTTTATTTTTAGTAGATAAATCTTGAAAAAATATGCAAATAACCTGGTCACATTTAAAGGATACAAAAGTATGAACTGGTCTTTGGAATTGTTTTTTTCAGCAACATACATAATAATAAAAAATTCATTAATTAAAAAATGTCAGTAAAATTTTAAAATTTAAGTATTGAATAACCTTCTAAAAATATTTACTAAAGAAATACAATATTAAAAAATAATCTTTAAAAAATTATTATGGTGAAGTTTTAAGATGCAAATTCGCTTACCCTTCAGAAGGCCAACAACATTAACTAACTAACCTAATTTATTTTTGCACATATTTAGTCTACAAGTTTTCCAGAAATGCTTTTCCTCCAGCAAACAAATATTCTAAGGTCTCATTCTATTAAATGTATAATTTCAACGGCGAAAACTTTTCGTGCTTGGAAAACAAATTAACAGCAATGAAACTTATTTCTCTTGACAGGTAACATGTAACTTTAACACAATATTAATATACTTAAAACTTTTCCAATTCGTAAGTTTGTAATGCAATTATAGTTGGCAACCTCCACGAATATATCTTAATTTTCAAAATTAAAATTTTATAGTCATAGTTACTATGTTACTTTTCGTTGTCATCTCATTTTTCAGTGTAATTTAGTGGTTGTATGTTTATCGAAATTTCATCGAAAGTAACGTAAGTCTTTGTAGCATGCGTTTTTTCCTACATAAAACAGTTAAATTCGTTCTTTCAAAATACAGTAAAACTCGAATTATTCAAATATTTTGACCAAAATTGTTAGAATTTTTCAAAAAAAAGTATAGATTTTAATTAATTACTGGTATATGTTCAAAATGAAGGAAAAATTATTTTAAAGAAACATATATCTTAATTACTGGAATAAACATTGCCCTGGAGTTTATTTAAGGAATTTAACAATTCCAGTATTAAAAATGATTGAAGGCGAACTATGCGAAAAGGTTTACCATCAAAGACTAACCGTTACATGGTTTTTAAAAATATTTAACTGGTTTTAATTGCGTAATCGCGTAATTTCTATTTTTAATCGCGTAAAGTGTATTAGACTGCAACCGGAGAGACTTTTAAAGTGTTTGTCGATTCTCTGCGTGCCTAACTAGTTTAGTTGGGAGACCGTTGGACTGGAGTTCTAAAGATCCATGGTAGGCACTTTGTTAATCTTCTTTAGTACTGTCCACTTGTGACTGGAGGAAGTTAAAGTTTCGTTTTTTCTTTATATTTTGTCTGTTAACTAATAGATTATGCTTCAAAACTAAAAATTTTAGTATAAAATAAACAGATTACATCTGAAAATTTTACGGTATTTTTCTGACACACTAGCTGACAGTTTTTTTTCTGTAAAACTAACAGACTTTTTGTTACTGTGTAGTACTCACATTTGAGAGTTTCATTTTGAAAAGTGAAGTTACAGCCCTGCCAAACCACTCGTGCAACCTGTCATAAACGCGCCAGAGTTCTCAAACACGCAAATAAAGAACAGTCGAACTGTCCTTGCGGCAAAATTCAGATTCGGGCTTCACTTCGCGAATTTGTAAAAATCCTTCGCGGATTTCTAAAAATGCAGGCCTCAAATTTCACCGATTTATCACGCGTATCAGCTGTCACAGGGGGGCGAGGTGAAGTTACTGTTGTACACTCGACGCATTTATCAAAACGAAACTGTTATTGAGTATAATTATTTATCAAGTTTAGAAATGCTTTTGCTCTCTCTCTCTCTCTCTCTCTCTCTCTCTCTCTCTCTCTCTCTCTCTCTCTCTCTCTCTCTCTCTCTCTCTCTCTCTCTCTCTCAAAACATGACTGTAATTGATCGTGGCATTCATCAGGGAAATCTACAAATTCGGCTTTGGTAAAAAAGGTCAACAGTTTCTAGATAAAGGTATATTTGCACCTGTAAAAATAGCTCTTTAGTGTTTCGTTATTTTAACCGTTCTTAATTTGCTATGCCATTTAAATTAGTTAACCTTTAAATATGTAATTTTCACCTTTGGGAGGGGATAAACTTTGTCATGTATATCACAATTAACCTAAAATCTAGCAAATGGCAATTTCAGCCATAAGAACGCTTCTTACGCATCTTTTAAAATTACATCAATCGAAATATATCAACCGTTCAGTAATTTGTATTCCCTTAGAGTGTTTCTTACCATTTCATATCTTTAGAATTAAAAAGCAATTTTTAATTTTGCAAGGGGTTCGGCCTTTGTCTGTGATATCTATTAAAAAATTACCATATTTCTAGTTATTTTCGAATGTTTAGTTTGAGTGGTTCTTATTCTGAGAATTCTCTTAAATTAAATTACGCTTTCGTAATATGTAGTTTAAAACATTAGGATGACTCGTATCCTAGTAAAATTAATTTACCGTTATATAATTTTAATCTTGAATATAATGGCTATCCTTAGTTTTTAATATCTTTTTTTAATAACCAATAGTTTATTAATTTGTAATTTTGACAACAAGAGCTGTCTTTAGTATGCCAAATCTATAAAGAATGGCCCTTTATTGGTAGTTGCAACCAGCAATATTGTTCGTAAATTAAAATAAAAAATTAATAAGTACAAACTGTCGAATTTATTAGTTTTAATTCGTAAAGGACATGACTACTGCTCATCTGAACAAGTGTTTAGAAAGAGTGTGAATACCTAAAAGGTCAAAAACTTGCATTTATTAATAATAATTTAAATTAATATATTTATGACTTAGAATTTGCGCAATAAAGATCATCAGTGGTCAATTATACATCTAATAACCCTTTAAATTTTAAAATGAAAAAAATGGAATTGAAAAGTTTAGTGGAAGAACGTGCTAAGTGACCTTTTTGAAAAAAATTCAGATTTTTGTGTCAATGAACATGTTATTCTCTCCTTCAAAAATAACAAGTTTCTCCTTTGTTATTAACTATAAGTTAAATATATTTTTGCCGTTTGCAAGTATCGTTTTCAACGGATATAAGTGCAAACTAAAAACTTTAAAGCTAATTTTCTCGTTTTCACTTTTTTGTCACTTAGCACGTTCTTCCATAGCTCTTCAACTGTCCTTTAAAACGTTTCAATTGTACTTATTTTATAATGTAATAGATTTCGTCAGTGGTTTTCTTCATGCTACACTATAACCCTGATTCTTCTTAAAGTGTTACAGAATAGTAGCTAAATAGTAATAGACTGCAATTTCACTTCTGCAACGAAGGTTAACATTTTATCATGACAAAAATTCATCGCAGGACCTTAAAGTACTTCGTATTTTAAATGTTGTTAGCTACTACTTATGAAATTCGGACTTCGGGTCTATTCTTAAAGCGATTTCAATGTCTGAGTCAACAAAATAGGAAGTCCAGACAGTTTGAAAACGAAATTTAAAAACTAAAGGGTTGTTTTTTAAAATATAGTGGGACAAAGTGGATGTTTCGAGTTGAATAAAACTTTTCTAGAAGGGATTGGCATGCCATTGTAAACAGAAAACCGAGCTAACAGAAATTTCCATGGGGAAATCAACGCTTTGAAGTAGAACTAGAATTGTTGCTTATGATCGTAAAACCTTTTTTCGGTTCCACATTGGGGCACTTAAAAATGACATAAACAAACCATGTTAAGCTTTTTTTGATGTTTTCTGTTATGTTTGGAAGTCTTTAGTTTTAAAATTTTCAAACTGCCTGCATGCGCAGTAAAAGGGTGCATAAATGACTTTTTAAAAATTCATATTGCTAGAGTGATTGTGTAATTTGTACTTAGCAAAACAGTTTCTGAAATCTTAGCATAAAATATCGCTATTTTCAGGATTCCAACCTCAAATCCATTTTCAAAATGATAAATGAGTTGAATTTATGGTATTTCACTTATCAATGATAACAAAAAGGGTATAAGTGGAACCATATTTTTATTAAAACTAAATTCGCAATGCATTCAATTAATTTTTTACATAAAAAATGTAATAATGTAACTGTTGTAACTAATGTAACTGTGTAAAAATGTAACTGTTGTATTTATTATCATATTGAAAAAATGTACGATTTCATAACTTAGAATTTTTTTTTATTATTAATGAATTATTATCACATTATTCATTTATTTTACGACTAAAGATTAAAAAAATAATATAACTCCTTGATTTATTAACATATTAAATAATTATACAATCATTATTTAGCAAGAGGTATCTTAATACAATTGAATAAGTTCTAAAAATAGATAACAACATATACGCCAATTGATGAACGACGATTGTCAAAATGCCCTGCTGCTCAGAATGGATAACAAGCATCTTTGCTAGGACAAACAATCGAAAACAAATCAATGCAATACCTGACAATGCTCTGAGAGTGAATAAATAGACAGCATAACCATTATGATAGTAGCATGTTTATTCATTATAGGCCTCTGGGCAGATTCTACATCGCTACAAGTATACGACAAATTTCATTAACGACAATTCTTAGTTACCAGCGCTTAACGTATGTTATAAAATGCCCTTGGAACATACATTCTTTAATTTTTAGGTTTAAAACTTAACTGTATAATTATATTTTTTATTTTTAGAAATAATACTTTTTTTAGTTAACAGTAATAACCGTTATTTTTTTGTTATGCAATGAATATTTTTTTCGCTAACGTATAATTCACAAGTCACAAAAGACATTAAACTTTATTCTGGAAACATAATTAAATTACGATACAATACTTATCAAAATCAAAACTTTGCGACGTGATCAAATTTTTAATACGTACAACGTAAACGAATAGCAAATAAAATTCTTTTCTGAAATTAAGAAAATGTAAGATACAATGATGATATTAAGTTAATCTCGTTAAGTGTAAACTTTTTAGAAAGGTTCTCAGATTTTGTTTTTGACACAAATACGTGCTTAGCAAGTCGTTAGCTGTACCCTCTATATAAACTAAATTTTTGTTATTTTCAATGAACAAATTGTTTGCATTACCATACTTTATTTTTATTTTTAGAAGATTCACATAATAAAAAAACATCTTTTATAAAAATGTCAGTCTAAGTATTTTGCCGTGCTTTTATTAAATGATTAAATAATCAGTATATCAATCCATTTGTTCCAAACCTTTATACTTTAAATTATCCTTTAAAAAATTATTCAAAAATTTATAGCCTTTAAATTTATTAAGCTTCAGATTGTTTGAGGGAATAATATTTTTTTAATTGCATCAAGACTGTTTTTTAATTGGTTTAATCGTATTTATCTTAAACTTAAATAATTCAATAATTCATTTTTTTAGTAGATAAAGAGCAGTAGTTAATATTAGCCCTTTAAAGACATTAGCCCCTTTTCTAATAAAGTACACAAATAAACTTAATAATAAATAAAAAAAATTAAGAAAAATTTGTCAATTCTTTGTTATCTTACAATAAACAATTCTGAGCAGCATTAAAAAAAATGTGTACTAAATCAAGCGCATATAAAAACATATAGAATAAATAAATTTTAAAATATTTATTATCCTATTCTATAAAATTAAAATCCAACTAATCCCAGTAATAATTCGAAATGATGCTTTCCCCCTTAAAAAACCAATTTTTATTTTTTTTAAATATACACCACTTTCGAAACCGCATAGGTGCTTCCAACACCAATTTCTAATTTACAGCCATTTTAAATAAGGCCCCGGGTTTAAGCAAGGCCCATTACAAAATCCTCCCTAGTTACAAACGCTTTCTATACCAGTAATGGTTGCCATAATTACCATTAAAAAGTGGCAGGGAGAAAAAAGAAAATAGCCATAAAGAGACACTTTGGGATACGCAATGCTATTTTATGGACGAGGAGGAGAATTTCTTGTATGAAAAGTCCAGATGCCCAGGTCTTTTTTTTTTTAATTTTTAATCCTCTTTTAAATAGGGAAGCCATCTATGGTTTTGAGCTATTTTAAGATAATAGTTTTGCACTGTTACTGTTGATCCGAAAGGGGGTTTTCGGCCAAAACGTTAAAACTTTAAATTTAACTTGGTAGTAATTTTAATATATACCACACTTTTAAATAATTTTTTCGGTTATTGATTAATTGCACATTTAGGTTAAATTTTAAATATTTTGTTAATTTAGTCTAAATATAGTATTTTCTTTTATAAAATCAGCATGTATGATTTAATAGAATTATAGGAAAAAACATTGAATATTGCTTTGGAAATATATAGGTATCATATGCATATGTTGTTGTTGTTGTTGTCGTGTCCATGTTGTGTGCAAAAACTAGATGGATCCGAAGCTGTCGTAGACAGCTTTCACTATTTCCTCTGCATCTTCGGAGAGAATTAAAATTTCTGGGTCTTCAAAGCCAATCCTGAAGAACCTGGCTTGAATTGCTGGGCAGCCAAATATATGCTGCGGGGACAGTTGGACACCAGGACAGTTTGGGCAGTTTGTGGAGAAGCTTCTTTGTCCTTCCGTTGAGATTTTCATACCTTTTAAATGTTTTGTTCGTAGTCTGGCTATTATTGAAGATATTGTACGGTTACAATTTAGAGCAGGGATGGAATATTTAAAATTATTTTTGATAAGTCTACGGCTGGCAACTGCATTGGCGTCAACGAGAGTTATGAGGTTAGATGATTGGGGGCAAGCTCTTGATTCTTTGGCAAGCTCATCGGCTTTTTCATTTCCAAGGATGTTAACATGAGCTGGTATCCACTGTAACGTGCAGGTTTTCTTGGCTGCGATGACTTTGTTGATGGATAGGATTATTTCATGGCTGATTTGGCACTTGCCCTTCTGAATGGCCTACAGGGCAGATCTTGAATCAGAAAGGATGGTAATGCCGCTGGATCTGTGGATGCTTTTGGACAGGAAAATCTCCAACGCACTCTTGATGGCAACGAGTTCGCATGTATAGTTGGAGGCAATTTTCCCTACAGGAATTTTGTGACACTCATTTTCATCGCCTGGACCCGTTAAGAAAACTCCTGCACCTCCTCCATCAAGATTTGAATCGGAGGAGCCATCTGTGTAGGCTAATACTAAATTTTGGGCTTTGGTGGTGAGTTCATTGATGGTATGGACGCCTTTTTCTTTAATTATCGAGACCGGTTCTTTTTTGGTGCAGGGTCGTAGGAGGTTTAGGTTTACGATTGTCTGCGATCATATGCATATAAAAAGAGAATAAAAAAAACATTTATGAATTCAAATAAAATAAACGAAATATCTAGTACGTTATGAAATTTAAAAGCCTTTATTGAGTTTTATTTTAACAAGGATTCGCAATTTCACATAACCCCTTCAGCGTGAACTTTTCATTGAATGTTAGTTAGCTAAACTATTTTTTAATCCTTCGAAAGTCGAACGAAATAATTTAACATTACATTAATCTCATACTTTTTTATCCATTGATTTCCAGGTATTGAAACAAAGAACATTAACTAGAATATACGTAAAAAAGAGCATTTTATTTTGTTTACATGAATATGTAGAAAAGAGAATGCTGCTATTTTGCTTAACATCCTCCTTTAAAACTGTCTAAACGATATACGTTCTTTCACTCTTTCAACCTGAAGTGAAAACTAGGACAATTTTCTTTTTTTTAGTAAACTTAATCGAGGGAACAAGCAAAAGAAGATAATTTAAAAAGCTTTTATCATCACCCCTTCCAAGCGTTGACGTTTTAAAAGAAAAATTTTATTAAGTTTTTGTTTTTTTCGCAGTTAAAAGTGGTGGAAAATGTAAAAGAATTTTAATTCGGAACAACTTTTGTAGTTTTAACGTGGGATATGATATTTTAATGACGCCCATTTAGCTATAGCTCTATTTTTCTTTAGAAATTCATTCTTTTGAAAGTGAGAAATAATTAATCTTCTAAGTCTTGCAATATTGATTCCAAAACTTTTAGACCTGAGAATATGCGTTGGCTTACAATGTTAAGCTCTAAAAATTACTTGTCATCATACGAGAATTATAAAAAGCAAGGTTTTCTGCTTCAGAATGGTTTTAATAATATTTTCAAATGCTTTATTATAGCTCAAGAAAATATTTTTCCATATTGGAGTACAAATTTTCTTGATTTCTATTTTATTTTACTTACAACAATATTTTCAAGGTATATCATCTAGAATACACATTATTAAAATTCTAAAAATAGTCACACACACACATAACTGAAGATGTCTTCTATATTTAGGTTTTGGGACCACTATTTGTTGTAATTTATTCAGAAAATATCGTTAAGACGATTGTTATAAAATTTAAATGTAACAAAAAAAGAAGTTTATTTATACAGTAATGATTGGTGTAGCATTCAAAGGTACAACTTTTATTTTGTTCCATGTTACAACTACTTCCCTGGTAAATAAAACAGAATCTTTCTTTTATAACGATACCCCATACTATAGAATTTCACTTTAACGATAAATTTTCGAGATTCATTAAATACGAAAATAAGTTTCGATTTTAAAAACATACCTTTTACTACAACTTTTCATCGTATAATAAATGTAGAAAAGCAGTAGTTCTGTGGGGACATTTTATGCATTAATATAAGTATAGGTTCAGAAAGAAGATATCTTTTCTAATTCGAAATATAATTGTAGGTTACTATTTCAATTAAAATAGTTTCTGCCAGTTTTGTGGAGAAACGTTACTCCAAAGTTTTACAGCGTAGGCAACAGTAAAAAGCAAACTGACATTTTTGTTTTCAAGTTTGATCACGGCCTACTCAACTACTAAGGCCGAAGAAGCTTTCCCAAACAAGCTCGGGGACGGAAATTTTGACGTCATAGTTCCGAGTGACGTTGTTCCGAAGATGAAGACAACCTGTCTCGAAACCTGTTCGGAACCACTCGTTCACGGCTGACCACAATTTTAGGGTTCCGAATGCGTCCGAACTAGTTTTTCGATCCTCGGCACTGGGAACAGTGACGTCAAAATTTCCGTCTACGCTCATGTTTGGGAGAGCTTCTCTGGCCTTGTTATTGAAGTTGGCCGTGGTTTGATCATTCCATTTTAATATTTAAGGAATGTTTATTTTTATGTTAATTTTTAACTCTGTAAAACTTTGCTGGGTAACGTTACTTCAAAATACTGGAAGTTTATTCTAATTTTGCGGTGTAACGTTACTCCAGGAAGCTGGAACAACATTACACTAACGTTTTACAGTGAATAATAACAGTGAATGTTTCTGAGGGAATGTTTTAAATATTCAATTTATTTATGTTTAACGAATTAATTACGCATAATGAATATGCGCAATATTTTTACAGAATGAGAATTATTTTATTTTGAGGTAAAATTATTCGCCATTAAAAATAAAACCACATAGAAAACTTATATTTAAAAGTTAGATTACCATGACATTTTAGTAACCTAAATTTAACATAAAGCCGTAAAAATATCATCATTCTTTAGAAATGTACAAAGAAATCATATGCTATACATCAAAACATGGGATATTGTCATTTTTTACAAGAAATAGGTAGTAATTTATAACCAGTAAAACCACAAAAAAATTAAAAAGGAAAAAACCTAAAATATGAATTTTCTAAAAGACGTTTTTGTTTTGTTATTTTATGAAACGCAAAAAATATTCTACGAAACTAAAACCTCTATGACAAGAATTTTGAAGACAAATATTTAAGTACGATGTTCAATTTTATTATTTACACAATTTGAGAAAGAATAGGCATTGTTTCAAGTTACACCTTTCTCTTAAATACGTTTCTATGCTTAAAAATAAATACATAATACTTAAGATCAAATCTATTTCTATTATACAAATCTATTTTTTTACTAAAATTGAAAAAAACATCATTTAATTCGTCACTTTGAAAGCACATTCTTTTATCACTGCGAATTTACTATTTGACATTATAATTAAAACACTTATTTCATTTCTGGTCTTTTCTATTGAAAACTTCAAATTTTTTACTTATTACTGACGAATGTCAAGTTTTTTATATAAAGTGCAAAGCGCAAAACCCTTCATCTTACCGTCGCTTTTCGCTTTTTGAATATTCATGACATCCAACTTGAGTTTCCCCAGAAAAATGTCATCCAGCACTTTTTGTATGTCATTCTCCAGTCGGCAATGTAAAATGAAATATTTCCTCAAAAGATTCGAATGAACTCCCTTCGAATAAAAAAAATGTCAGCGTTTGCCCAATTGTGATGCGAAAAAGTTTGTCGTTAATGTTTTATGTAGGAAATCAATTGTCGAAAGAAATATTTTCCACATTATAAGTGTGTTTGTTTGGATTGGGAATAAGAAATCGTTTTAGAATATTTTTAAACAGTTATTGCGTGGTTGCTTTCTCATAATAATGGAGTACAAATAGAATTGGCATTTACTCATTTAAGTAACAACGCTTAGTAACAAATATTTTTTAAGCTATGGACAGTGAACCTAGGTACATGGTGGTGCTAGATACGCACATCTCCCTTATTACACTTTCAGAAAATAGTTGCAATTTCCTAAATGTATTAAATTTTAGCTATGCTTACTCAAACTACTATATTATCACGTATTCTTAAGGAAAATAATAATATACAAGAAGCATATGAATAGTCCAAATAAATAAAAAATTTCAAAGAAAGTAATTCATTTATATTGTGAAAAATAGTGAAAGTCAAAATGAAAACGCGGAAATTGTTTTATGGAAATAAACAAAATACACTTAACGTGATAGATCTGTTTTGGAATTTTTAACGTTACGTGAAAGTCACTTCTATTTCAATTCATTGCAGTTTTGAACTTTTTCGATTTCAAATTTTACTGTTTCATATTGAGTATTACTTCCCAAAATAAATCACAGAAAAATGATCTAACAAATTTTACTTTATCAAAAACTTTTCAAAATTTATTTTTAAAGATGCAATTCTTTTTAAAGTATATAGAATTTTATAAAATTTCAATAATGTCATTCGATTCACCAATAAATAAAGATGACTAAATTATAGTGAATTAAACTGTCTATAAAACTTTCCCGCATTTAACCCTTTCAGTCCCAGTGATGCCATTTGGCATCATCATGTTTCTGATCATATTTTTAAAAAAATAATAGGGCTGACATCTATTGGGATTAATAAAAAATATTTTCCAATAGAAAAAGTTTGAAGAATAGAATGATGTGCTTTTTGAAGTCATAAATGGCTGTAGACGATCAGAAAAAAATGTCTAAAATGATGATGCCAAATTGTCATTGGGACTGAAAGGGTTAAAGAGTTAAACATACTAGTAAAAAAACACTTAGAAAACTATAAATTTTTCATTTAGTGACTAGAAACAAAAACTGATTTTTAGAAGAAAAAAACAAGATGGATTGAGCGAGGAGTAGAAGATTAATTCCACATTTGTGATCAAACTAGTCTAACAAAATTTGACATCGCTACTAAAAACTCATTTTAAGATTATAATAACTCGAATTTTTCCTAAAAATGCTCCTTAGTCAATTAGTTTAGGATGTTTTTCAGTTTAGAGTTTATATCTATTATTATACTCAGTAAAATATTCCATATCAAATCAAATGTTTTAGTTATGTGTCAAAATCTTAAAACTTAACTAAACCAAAAAAAGCTAATAATAAGTTATTTACTACCTAGTGTTGTGCCGATTGTTTACCTGTCGTTTACAGCGATGATAATCTTCTGGATATGCTAATCTTCTGAATATCAACAAAAGCTGATCAAGTTAAAGTTGATTATTGGCCATTATTTCTGGGTATTGTCATGTGACGGTATCTATTTGAAACTAAATGCATCTCAAAGCAGATCAATGATAAGCCAGCTTTCCCTGTTAAGCCATTAGATAACCGAAAGGGATTACAAGATGGACAATCGAAATTAGTTTGACCATTCTAGTTGAGTTAATCAAGGTTTTGGCCATGGATTTAGACCCACGAGTATGTCATCTCACTATTGAAAACTCTAACTATAAAATTCTCGCTCTCCAAAGTACAGCTATGATATAAGGGCCGGTCTGTTATGGGCAGAAAACAATCTATACCAACAATATATTTATAAAGATGCTGTATCTTATAATCAATGAGAGTGAAGTTTAACTACTATCATTATACAATTTGTCAATTTAAAAAATATTACGTAAACATATGCAATTTTATATTAAGGAAGGCTTTCAATAAGTCCATTATGTCCCTTCAGACTAGTTATATATTTTTTCTCTTCCATATCTGGGAATCGTCTTCGCAATCAACTTGAAAAGCTTAGTGAAAGCACGTGTGAGTGACAAACAGGTGAAGACGAGAAATGAGCTTCAAAGTTTTTAGTTTACACTCAGATCTGTTAAAAATAGAACTTGCAAACCGTAAAAAATATACTATACATAAAGTTCCTGAAAAAGTGGAAACTTGTTCTCGTTAAAGAAGTTAGTAATTTGTTCATTGACACAAAAATCCTTTTTTTTTTCAAAAATGTCACTTAGCACGTTCTTCTACTAAGCTCTTCAATTATCTTGTTAGTGAACCATAGAGTGAACGAGAATTATCACGTAAATCAGAAAACGAGGAGTCCGTATATCTCTTAGCGAGATAATTTAATCCAACTTAGTACAAATATAATTTAAGATTTGACACTTTAGTGCATTGTAAATAGTCACTTTCTTCAAATAAAGTTGCAAGTTAGAAATGCAAACAGTTTCAAGAATAGAAACATCCATGAACATTTTGAACTCAGAAACAACGAAACACTACATATATTATACTTTATACAAGATAAATACATATTTGTCTGTTTAAATATAATGTCAGTGTATAATTCGCAAGATTATTACCATCTTATTAGATTTATGGTACAATGACCAGTGCTCTTTTTTCATCGAAATATAACTTTTTATTAAAGCTCTATTCTAGGCGAAGAGAATTTTTTTGAGAAAACTGTCATCAGTTATAGTTCTCGTCACGGCAATCAAATCGTTGCGTTTAAAAAAGCACAATTCACGTTGCGTTTTTTTTTTTTGTATTACTTTTTTTTTCAAATATATATTATTTTTAAGAAAAATGATACTAAAGAACGAACATTTCATTAAAAAAAATTGATGGCCAAGTGAGATTTGTCCTACTTTGGGTCGCTATTAGCAAGGATTCAGACTTAATTGCACTCAAATTTGAACTCTTATGTTAAAAAAAAATGGATTGTATTGATCGGGTAGGGTAGGTAAACTTAGGATAACCAAAAAATCTGGTTGGAAGCCACTCCAAACCATTAATAAAATAATCAATAAATAAGTTGATATACTTCATCACATGCGAGAAACACTCTTCTGTACTTTAATGATATGGAATCCCTTAACGTGTTCAATTCCTAGGTAAAATGTGCAGAAACTCTAGATTCAGCACTTTAACTTATCAAATCGGTTACTATTCCAGTAGCTAGGCAATATGCACAACAACGACTTTTAAGCTTCAGTGGTACATTCAAAAATATTAAAATTGTAATTTTCTTTATTCGTGTGTGTGCAACATACTTCATTTTAAGAAGTTTTAGAGAACCATACCTAAATTGTTCTCTAAACAAGATAATATATTCACCTTTCTATGTCAATTAGTTTGAAGACCTCGTATAAAACTTTGGTACTGGGAACCTTCTAAAGAAAAGAGAATGCTTAAGTGGAAATTAAATCCCGAAATCATTAGAACTCATTACTTTCCGAGATAGCGTCAGAACGAACTTCTTCGAGTCCTTTTGTGAGTGAAATAATTCGGATTATTTAAAGAGGAAATGTACGCACCTAGCTTTCGAGATGAAAGGCTTCTTGAAATGTTTGGAAATACAAAGAAACTTAATGAGTTATTTGTCAACGAATTGAAATGAACTTGAGATGCCGCTTGTTAGTTCTCTTTCGAATGTTTTAAGAAAGTAATCTAAATTAGTTCAAAATTCCATTTGTTACAATACCTTTAGTTGTGACCGAACATTTCTTTTAGGCATGCATTTTTTAGGTTTCTTGCATTTTGCAAGACGGTAACCTTATCTTTGTAATTATTATGTTTGTGTTCAAAGGTATTTACAACACGGAAAAATTACATTCTAACTAAATTTCCTGGCATTGTATAGGTTATAGAAGAATACTTAACTAAATACAGATAAATAAAGGGGAAAATGATCTGGGATATTCTGGTTTTCAGTGTTGGACTGACATTCATTAGGTTGCGAGTTCGAGCCCTCTATTCCGTTGCTATCGAACGAAGGAAACTGAGTGTCCCGAACGAGAGATCGTAATAGTAGTGGTACTGCCCTCTACCCATGAGGTCTTAGGTATTGGGGGCGGCTCCTACCGCCACATTATCTCAGGGATTTGGGGTAAATACAAAATGATCATAAGCATAGATGCCTTAAGCCTTATACCCCTTAATACCCTTCACACAGGTAGGGAAAGAGTGGGTAAAAAATCAAAAATGTCTACTCTTATGCATAGAAGGTAGAATGTTCATTATTCCCTAAGCCTCATTTAATTTTATGCTATTCACATTGTTTTTAAATCTATTTTATCGTCTTAAGAGGAATGATCCAGTCCCACACGCTATGCATTAATATTGAAATCCTAATTTCTGTGTAAGTATTGACTAATAGCTAACCCCTTTTTGAAATTGGTAATAAAACTAAAATCAAACAAAGTTAAATTAAAAATATCGTCCAGTTAATTAGGTATTTGTTGATAAACTTAAAAATCAGCCGATAGTAATGGACATTTAAAAAATTTTAATAAAATTTGGACCTATATATACATAAACAGAATGCTATATAATGTTAATTTAATTAATAAAAAACATTTAAAAAAACAGTTTTACAAGAGCCACATAAAAAATCATTGTTTATGAAATATAAAGAGGTAACAAAAAAAGGATATTTATAGGATGCTTTGCGTTCAATCTCTATTAATAACTATATTTTAAACAGTACAAAGGCTTTCAACTTCTTAACGATTTTTTAATTTTGCCCTTTCTCTTGACTATAAGCTATTGTCTGCTCCTATGAATAGAATTAATTTGAGGTGGAGTTTTTTGTATTAATAGTTTTGAGACTACGGAGGTCAGGTAACTGAAAGTTTTGCATGAAACACTGTTTTAGAAAATGGAATTGTATCATGAATGAAAACTAAAATATAAAGCCATATAAAATTTTATTAAGGGGAAAATATATACGAAAACATTTTAATTGAATATTTAAATGAATTAATAAACATGATTAATAATAATTTCATATATTATTTTCTACCTCATTATATTATCCATTATTTGATTTTACACATTCAACTTTGCGAATATTTGTTGTACAGCAAAATGCTAACAATTATTTCATTTTACCTCAAACTAGTTTAACCTACTTTGAATGTGACAATACCATAACAAACGTAAAAAATACTTTATTCCTTACAACATAGGTATTGTTATAGATATCATTGAAATAAAAGATCTCTAATTCCGTGATGAGACCGACATCCAGCCTAGCAACAATGGTACATCAGATATGAGGCAATCTATAACGATTTGATGACAAAGAGCCAAGGCTGTTATTTCAGATGAGTATTCATTTCCGAAAGAAATGGTGTTATTACAAAAACGAATAGCATTGCCGTAACTATAAAGGGGCACAACTACGGACTTATACTTCGGTTTTCGTTCATGGAGACCTTTCTATCCACAAGTATTTGAACGACCACTTGACCAAATAGCCCCTCTTACCTGTAGAAAATGATAAAAAGCACATTCAGATGACAGTAATAATAAGAGGCTATGTCGTTCTTTATATACTAGTGGTGAAAGTTATGGGTACAATAACAGTACCCCTATCAAGAACCTGTACAATCGTTTATGTCTAATGCATATTGAATTTTGTTGTAAGGATATACTAAATGTATATTAAAGTTATATTTTATTGGAGACGTTGGTCGTTAGCATGTCTGATTCCCAATCTGTCGAACCTGCTTCGCTTCGTATACGAGTCGGGCTGTTGGTCATGGGTCCACTCAGCCCTGCATCCCTCCGTTGTCGATAAATGAATACCAGGCTTGCTTGGGAAGTTAACTGGGGATTCATAGTCCAGATAGCTACTCAGCATGTACCATTGATAATATTACACTTCAGGCTCAATGACTATAAAAACGGAGATAGGCAATGTCTCATGTTCAGATAGGCTCGACAGACTTAGTGGAGAACACCTTTAAATAAAAGTGAACCATATTATTTAGGTATAATTGGTTAGCCAAATAAACAAAACATATATTTCTTATATGTTCAAAGTTTTTTTTTGCTATTTTGTTTTTAATTTTACCATTTTTTATGTTTTTTAGTTTTTTTTTATGCTTTACAGCTTGCATTATTTTTCCACTGTGAATTTTTAAAAATTAAAAAAAAACACGAAATTTATCCTAGACTAGTAGCAAAATATGTTATGAATAGATAAAAAGTATTACCCAACCTACAAGTGCAAAACAGAAATAATATAAGACAACTGGGGAACATAAAATATGCATTTATGGTTGTAGCAAATCATTTTTTGGTGTGACCTTTTGGTAATGGTAAGTTTTAATGGGTTAAAATAAAATATATACATACATATATATATATCGCTTTTAGGAACTTGATACTAATGTCCTAGGTAGGTGCGTAAAATTTATGCATTTGACATTTTATTGGTTATTTGTTATTACATAGTTTTCCAAATGTTTGATAGAAAATATTTTTATTTTAATATTCCTCGATACAATGTCTGTAAAAAATACTTAAGATGTTGTAGCATTTCGATTTCAAAAGCATTTTTAAGTGATTTATTTTTATCATTACAAAGGTATTTTCTCTTTTTAAAAATAATAATATTAAGAATGCACATAAATTAATATTTTAGATTCTTTCTAAACATTAAAACAGAAGCTTTAATTACGTATGATTCCATTTTAACACATTTCCTAAATTCTTTTAACATATCTATAGTATGTGTTAACCTATGAACGTTAAGTATCTCATCTTTCCCCACCATCCCCTACTAACGCCTTGAAATAAATTAGACATTGGAAATCCTGAAGACATGGTTTACCTTGATATTTTATCATAAATTTTATTCATGTGCAAACACAAAGTTTCAGCGCCATTAAATGTATGTATCTTTAAAAAAACATTCTATTCAGACATTTACACTCCAACATAGTGACTACTCCAAAACCACAACAATAAACTGCTTCCGGATTTTTAAATTATCTGTCAATGAATTCCAAAGAATGATTCTTTTACTACTATTTTTCGTCAATTTCTTTGTTTCAAACTATTTTTTGGAAACAATCCTACAGTAAGGATATAAAATAGAGAATGCTGCTAGTACTTTTTCGTGAACCACAAAAAAAATAAGAAGAAGGGATTGCTGTATTCCAAAACTGTCATTATTCAACCGTCGCGTGCTATGACATCTTTTTCAAGAAATGTAACCTTTACAGGTGTTATTCGTTGTTCGAAGCTGCGTGCATGCTGTTGTTTTATTTGAGTGAATATACAAGCGTAGAAAGAAAACAATATTTTGACAGAAAATTATTTAAACTTATTATTATTATGAAACATTTCAGTTTCTATTTCCAACAAATATTGTTTTTAAATGTATTAAAAAATTATGGAGTATTTTGCGATACTTTTAAGTAATGGAATTCGTACTCATGCATTTTGAAATATTACAATTTGAAGGTTAATAATAATATAATGCTTGAAAATTTAACATTAAATAAATTTCTACTAAGAGAGGGATCTTAAATGGCCAATTCCTTCAATTAAACAAATCAATACGTATAAGAAACTAAAATTATCTTTTAAATTATAGAACCGATCAACAAATATACCTAACCGGTGAAAAAACTCAATAATTGTATAAATAAATAGTAGTGTATTTTATTTCACTTTAAAATTTTCCCATAGCAATCGATAAATTAATTCATGTTAAACTATGAGTATGAATTTTCACACCAGCAAATTTACCTACATTTTAATAATAGAAAACTTACAATACAACCTACAGGGTGGTTACAAAATAAACAGGAATAAACTTATGAACGTACTTGGTCATTAAATGATTATGAACTTATGGAAAGTTTTGGAAGATACCGCACAGTGCGTGGGAAAATGCTGCTCTCCTATTGAGTTAAAATGGAAGCTTCGTATTATATTAGAATTAAAATCCCAATTCCTCATACTTAAATAACATAAACAGCACTGGAACGAAAACTAAATCTTAAAAATTGGCTGAAATTAGGCATAAACTAAGAAAAACTATAAAACAAATTGTACCAGCGCACTAAGCAAAGGGTTTTTCAAGGGGGGTTTAAGGAAAGAATTAAAATCCCAATTCCTCATACTTAAATAACATAAACAGCACTGGAACGAAAACTAAATCTTAAAAATTGGCTGAAATTAGGCATAAACTAAGAAAAACTATAAAACAAATTGTACCAGCGCACTAAGCAAAGGGTTTTTCAAGGGGGGTTTAAGGAAAGAATTAAAATCCCAATTCCTCATACTTAAATAACATAAACAGCACTGGAACGAAAACTAAATCTTAAAAATTGGCTGAAATTAGGCATAAACTAAGAAAAACTATAAAACAAATTGTACCAGCGCACTAAGCAAAGGGTTTTTCAAGGGGGGTTTAAGGAAAGAATTAAAATCCCAATTCCTCATACTTAAATAACATAAACAGCACTGGAACGAAAACTAAATCTTAAAAATTGGCTGAAATTAGGCATAAACTAAGAAAAACTATAAAACAAATTGTACCAGCGCACTAAGCAAAGGGTTTTTCTACCTTTCAACTTCACGTTTTTTACCCTTTATACAACTTGATTCATGTATAGAATTTTCTCTTCGAATGTTTTTCTTATCCAACTATATATTTGAGTTTTACAGAATAAAAACTGATTCTACACAAACGCATACAATACGTATTTTGATTAAAGCAAAAAAAAATAGTATCTTGCGTATTTTTATTTTATTTCGTTAAATTTTTATGCCTCCGTATTTTAGTCCAGCTATCCAAAAAAAGTCACCAGAGCTGGAAAAAAAATCGTCTGGGTTATTGGAGAATAAATGGCACCGTCACTTACACCTGACCCGGTTGGATAAAAGACAAGGGATATATAGAAAGAAAATATTTTCAACTTTTGTCCCAAAACTTACAACTGCGCTACATGAGTGTTTTGTTCTTGATATAAAGAGCTGAAACTGCGTAATCTTTGTGCAGTTTCAGCAACAACAACTTAAGGGTTCGTCACAAAGAAAATACTCCAGGCTTTTCAGTGTAATAAACAAGAATTGATCCCGACAGAGCAAAAAACAGAGATCAAACTCAAAAAAGTTTGAAAAACATTACGTATGCATTGCGCGATATTCCGAACGCTCCGCGCGATAGTGATGGAGCATGCAGAGTTTCAATAGAAATATTTCATGTTCCAAGTGAAAACGAGGGTGAAGGAATTTGTTTGCGTTCGATTTTTTCATCTATTGTTATGTTGCTAAGAATTTCGAATTGCATAGTCGAGAATTTTAAAATATCTCGTACGCGTTCCGAATACAAATATATTTTCATTTTTAGTTTTTTGCAAAGAAATACTTCTGAGAGTATATTAATTTCGATTGTAGAGATAGAGTAGGCTTTATATTTATATGACTATTGCTTATTCGATACAAATTACGTATGGGTGAAGAGGTACATTTGAACTGGAATCGCTTTCCAGCATTTCTATTTCTACTTTTACAAATTTTTTACAGTTATTTGATTATGCATATATTTATGAACGTTTGCCTAAATAAGTAAAACATCTTTAGTAACGCTATTTTTAAATATGTTTGCATCAACAAAATAAGCTTAGGGTATACATACACACTCAAAATAACAAAAATGACCAAAATATATTTTTTTTATTTTAATATCTGTTTAAACCTCCAAATCTTTTTCTTAAAAATGATACTAAGTTTGAATTTATACTCCATTTTATAAAAAAGTTAAAATGGTTTTTACCACTTCCCATGCCCTAAAACTTGCACCTTTCGTCCTTTTGAAACTTTTTAAACTTAATTACTTAAACAAATATCACTTTTTCCTTGTACACCAAATTTTTATGAATAAAGAAAATAGAATGAATTTAGTTGCATATTTTATTTAAGTTTGCCTGATGATTTAAGTTACAAATAAACTAAAAAAATCGTCTGCTCTAGTAAAAATAGTTAAGTGTTCTTATGGTCATTGACTTGTTGACCAATTGACTTATATCAGGATAGGTGACGAAGTTCCTCCCAGCTTTTATTTCTGTACTTCCCTCGATCGGCGATCCGATTGGTGCTTTATTCCAATCGGACGTTGATTTACCAATCGAGGTTCAAGAAAGATAATTTCATTCAGAATATCTTTTGTCACTGAAGACCTAAAACACGTCAATTTTATATTTTTGCGAAATTATTATTCAAAGAATAAAAATATGTGTTTTTTTTATTTATTTAAATATCTATTTTTGTCTGCCATTTTTTTAACAAAATTAATCCTTGTTTGGTCATAAAATAGAAGACTACCATAAAATATTAAGTAATGTGTGAAAAAACAGATAAAAACATTCCACATATTGTGCTCTCTCCATAAACAGAAAACACAATTTTAAGGAAACACCTATGTTTTGAATGCCAACTGTTCGGTGAACCCACAAGGCAAAAGTTCAATTTAAATGCTCTCTCTCTCTCTCTCTCTATCTCTCTCTCTCTATCTCTATCTATCTATCTATCTCTATCTCTCTCTCTCCCATTCTTCACAAGATAAAACTCCTTTACTTGTAGTTTTTCTTTTTATGGTGAAATTTACATAAAACGGGAAAACTTTTGTTAGTCTAGAAAAATATAAAATGCACATTTTGGTGAAGGGGAACACTTATATTCGGCGGGTAACGGTTTCTCTGAGTCCATTCTGCGCGAGTAAATCTCTGTAACATCTTCCTTTACGAAGTAGTACATAGACATGGGTTTTATTGGGTGATTTCATTCCAAAATATAGTATTCTAGCTGTTAAAGAAATATTCCAATGTAAAATTTCTTTTTTTAAAGAGATTTTTTAGTTATTTAAATAAATAATTTCAAAATGTGTGTTTTGAATTTTTAGTTTTATGGATGAAGTAAATAAAATGCCAGCTAAAAAAATAATGCTATGTTGAAATTTGAATCGCAAACAGCTATTTTTTCACAATTTATAAATCATGGATACTGTTGAGACGACTGCAGAGGAAAGTGTTCATTTTATTTTTGTAAGTTTTTCAAAGTCAAAATATTAAACAGATGGTCGAAAATCTAGAATGTTACAGAAAAATAAAGATAATACCACTATATAAAAATAAGTACATGTTTCTGCCTTAGTTAGCATTTTCTTTAATAAATGCTTTAAAATTAAAAAAAAATACAAATGTTCAAATGCAAAACCTAGTGCTATCAAATATTTTATTTGTTATTTTCAATAAATTTAACAATAATTGTATTTTTTCATAATTTTAAGCCAAATGAACTCATTTGAAATCTATAAGTTTGAATTTATTGAAGCATTTTTATTCTTATTTATTGGAAATCCTAGCACCAAACCTATCGAAAATGTGTCTCAATCTATTTATTTTTAGTTAAATAAAACTTTTAAAAAAAATAACGGCTACATAAAACTGTACCCCAAAATCAACCTTCGTATTCCTGACCTTTAAACAAAGAGGGTCATAACTTCAAAAATGAAAGTTTTATTTTTCGCAGTGAAGATCCGGAACTCCAAAACTGTCGATTTCCATTTTTTTGTTAGCTTTTGGTATGAAATCTGATTATGCAACTGTCCACAGAAACATTCTTTTATAAAGCTTAAAAGTCAGTAACTTAGTAAAGGCCTATGTGCAATATTATAACCTTTCATATCAGCTCTTTTTCTACCAAAGAATTGAAATAAGGGTTGCAGGTGAATTCAAATATGATCTTCACTTAAACAAGAAGTGAAAACATCTGCAGTTTTTCTATTATTCTGAAATATCGGTAAATAAAAGTTGAGATCTGAGGTACATATGACAACTTATTGATTTTATATTAAAAATTGAAAGGCTGTTTAAGATAAATTTTGAAATTTTGACTAACTATATCTTTATTTTATTATGTATACACAAAATATTATTTTTGAAATATATTTTGGAAATCAAACACTATGTAAAAAGAAATAAAAATTAAAAATCATTCTTTTATTTATTTTTAACCAATTAAGTAATTTTAACTGAATTTAATAATATTCGACCTTTCTAATCAATAAACACGAAATATCCTACAATGAAAATTTCAAACTGGAATAAGGAATTTTATCTTTAAATTGATATCGCATTTTCAGCACAAATCTATTCAAGTGTCCATACTACTTAGTCAAAACTAAATTACTTTGATCAGAAATTCGATGCTGATTATTTGAAAACACAATTCTTATTTCATTAAAAGTCAGCACTAAAGCATTTGGAAACAGCTAGAAACAGACATCAAAGTGTATTGACATTGAAATAATTCTCTTGTAAAAAGGTAAATGAAACTTTGTTGACTTAATAAGCTAGGACAGCGGCCCAGCTCTGATTTGGTGAAGACTTAAGGGGGACTGAGCCCGTTAGACCGCGGGTCTCCAAACTAAAGTGCCACAGTGTTAATCCAATGGAGAAAAAAATATTTTCGAAACCATATTTCTCCGGTTGTATTGAATATTTTTACAAACGGTTATTTTAAATGATAAATGTAGATAACTTTTCAGGCCTCTATAATCCCACTTTTTGAAATTGGTTCAAATTTTTCTTAATTTTTAATAAATAGTTTTACACAATATATTCGAAGCCCTTTCAAAAAGTGGGATTATAGAGACCTGTAAGAAAGCATTACATGCTCGCTGTAGTGTATGAAAAGAAAACTGTACTCGTTGTTCTCACTTATCATTCATTGTCACAAAGAGAAGATGTATTCAGATGCAATGATAGCTATGAAAGCTTATATTTAGAATATTTAGCAAGTCATCATATACTATTTTGCATAACAAATTTATCCTCTTCAAAGTACCCTAAAAGTACTTTTATCAAGTCATACAATATTTGCTAATTTGAAGAACCAAAAAATTGAAAAACTTGGGGAAGTCATCTTTTAAATTATTTTTCGGTTTCAATTTTATTTAATGAAATTATTTTTCAGTTTAAATTTTATTTAATGAAATTATTTTTCGGTTTAGGTTTTATTTAATGAAGCGTTAGGAATTTCTTATTTTAATAACAATTCATTTACAGTGTTGAACCTAAAAGACGTACACAGTTCAATTGCTGAATTAATAATCAAGATATTTTGCTATCTTTAATGTTCACTGTACACTTAAAAGTCTGTTTATTTCGAACTTTAAATAACACGTCATTTTAGTCCATGAATAAAACTAGTACAGTCTAGAAAAAACATTACATACTCGTTGTCGTATATGCATAATAATCTATACGTCTAGTACGCACTTTCCTAACATTGTCATAAACAGAAAGTATATTTAATTACAAAGAATACTACGAAGTTCATTAACAGTGTTAAACGGAACACAGTTCAATTGGTGAATGAATAATGAAGAATTTTTGCTGTCTTTTTAACGTCCATTGTGCACTTAAAAGTCTGTTTATTTCAAACTTTAAATAACTCGGCATTTTAGTCCATGAAATAAAACATTTCATAACTCACCAGTAACATATCAACAAACCTATCACCCTTTAATCCCACAATCGGAGACAAAAGCAAAGTTCTTTTCCAACTCCACTGGCAAAGTTGAGCCTCAAATATTTGTTCATTACTCGTATACGCCTGTAACATGGAGTTTAGATGAAGATGAAGATGCTTGGCGAGAAGCAAAGTGAAGCCGTCATAAAGTCGCCAAGTAACCCTAGTAAGCCCAAACAAACCACTCACTCAATGTTAATTCTTGCTGAAACGCATCATTTTATTTCTTAAAAATCGTTGATTAAAAAAATGACTATTTGCACAGTAGGAGGATGTAGCAAAATATCTGAATTTATACAAGATGGTATTAATTTCCTTCACAGGTGAGAAAAATGCTTTGTAGTTATAGTTTTAAAGCCGCCAAGTCGATGTAGTAAGCCTATACAAACTCCACTACAGAATTACGCCAAAAACTTCGCCGATATTTGCTTAGGATTACTACAAAGCGATCAATGGCTTCACTTGGCAAACCGGATTTTGTACTGGTTTTTGATATCCATTTCCAACTTCATCTTAACCCTATAGCCTGTCCTGAAAAAAGGTCGGGAGTTTCTTCAACACGGAATCTATTGATCTTCTCAAGTCAAATTGCCCACTTCACACAAAAAGAGTTTCGTATTTTTATTATGCGGATTGTCTTTATTTAAATTTGGCATCTGTAAAATTTTTATGCTTCTGTACCAGACTACAGTGTAAAAAAAATTGACAATTTTACAGAAAAAAGTATGTATTTACAGAAAAATAATATTATTATCTTTTAACGGTTTTTTTAGGAAAAAAACTATTTTAAGTAAAAACAGTTTTTTCTGTTTTTAAACTCGTAAAAAGTCCTGGACTGCAATTGAACATGCATTTTAAATGTTTGTGATATATCCGTGTGCAGAATCAGCTCAAATGGGGAGCGTTGGACTGGAGATCTAAAGGTTCGTGGTTCCGTGATATGTTCAAGTCTGTTATCGCCAAAGCTATTGCCAAGCATATCACCAAGTATTTTCTATCACTTGACATTTTAACCACCCTGTATATTCAGGTTTGTGTGCTTGGTCAGTGGTCACATTGATGTGATAGTCACCTTTCTAGTTTGCCAGTCTGTTCTTCTCTTTTTTCTGGCCTGGAGACAATGAGGTTATTTCTGAGGTAAACTAATAATTTACTTTCAGATAATCAATATGGCTTTAGAAAAGGTAGGTCTTGTACAACTAATCTTTTAACATTTTATGACACTGTTACAGAAGAGATTGATAAAGGCAATATGGTTGATGTTATTTACATCGATTTCCAAAATTCTTTTGATAAAGTTCCTCATGAAGCTTTGTTATTTAAGTTGAAAAGATTTGGGTTAGGGACTGCTGTGGTCCGTTGGATTAAAAATTGGTTGACCAATAGAAAACAACGGGTTCACATTAATGGTAAGTACTCTGATTGGAATGAGGTTGTAAGTGGAGTGCCTCAGGGCTCTGTACTAGGAACAATTTTATTTATTATGTTTATTGATGATATCAGCTGGGGGTTGAATAGCAAGTTAAGTATTTTTGCAGATGACTTAAAAGTGACGAGTACAGTAAATTCTGTTGAGCATATTGAGCAGTTACAAAATGATCTTACGAAAATTACTGAATGGGCTTCACGCTGGGGCATGTCGTTCAGTGTTAACAAATGTCAAACCTTGCATTTGGGTAAGAACAATGTTAATCATTCTTATGTTTTACAGGGAGAAAGTATCCAAGATAGTGAGTTCGTTAGAGATTTAGGAGTTTTGGTGAGCAATGATTTCAAAATGAGTAAGCAGTGTGTTGAGGCAAGTAAGAAAGCCAATCGAATGTTGGGATATATTAGAAAAAGTATCACTTCTAAATCTAAGGAGATTATTTTGCCATTGTATAGGGGATTTGTAAGGCCACATCTGGAATATGCTGTTCAGTTTTGGTCTCCCTTCCTCAGAAAAGATATAGAGTTGCTTGAAAAAGTTCAGCATAGGGCTACAAAAATGATTAAGGGTCTATCTGGTATTGATTATAATAACAGATTAAGATCTTTAAACATGTATTCCCTGGAAAACAGGAGAGCTAGGGGTGATTTAATACAGTTATTCAAGTTCATAAAACAGGGAGACATGGAGGGCTTAGATTTTACTTTAAATAGCCGGACCAGAGGTCATGATCAGAAATTGAATAAATCGAGCTTTAGAAGGGAGGTAAGAAAACATTATTTTTACAAAGTTGTCAATGAGTGGAATGCTTTACCAGATTATGTTGTGCATCCGAAGAGAGTAGAAGATTTTAAGAAGAAACTTGACGGACATTGGAAACTGGTAATGTATTAGATTTATTTTGGACCAACCTTGCTGGGCCTCTGGCCTGTTGTTGGTCGACAATTTTTGTATTTGTATTTGTATTTGTATTCAGATGATGTAACTCCTTTTTTTTCATTTTTGAATTTCTTGCGGTTTTTTGTTGTTTCGATTTCACTCTCAAAACCGGCGTTTTTTCGTCTGCTATTTTAAAGTTCAATTTCAGTCTGTTATAATGTAGAGTGTTTTACGTGCACCTTGTTTTTATGCCTGCTATTATTAAACTTTAACAGTTTTAATTCGGTTAAATTTCAAATATGCAAAGCTTTACCATAACATCCTTGTTGCCAGAAAACTGCGGTTTAAATGATATTTTGTCTTATACGAAGAAATAAAGCGAATTAAGCGTGATTCACGAACAGAATAGCTGTAGTTTACTTGTAGCTGCCTCGGCAAGCCAGAGTCTACCTAAAAGAACCTCAAGGTGGAGATGAGTTACTTCTGCTTTTTATACTACAGTTTTCGTTGCTAACTAGATTACTGATAGGGACGCAGTGGAAAATCAGCGCCATATAGCGTGGACGAGGTTGCGCATGTGTTGAAACGCCACATACTCCCAGCTAAGAAAAGCAGCAAAAAACCTTGAAAAAAATTGAAGGAAAGCTGCAGGTATTTGGAACCGAAAACCTTCATCAAAAAACCTTTATTTTCCCTTCATTCGAAAACCTGCAGGATAAGTGAAGGTTTTAGGTTCCAAATACCTCCATTTTTCCTTCATCAAAAAACCTTAATATTTCCTTCATTGGAAAAACATTTAAAAAACTGCAGGATAAGTGAAGATTTTGAAGTTGAGTTGTATTTATACCCAAGTAGGAAGGAAGGAGCACGGGATTTGATCTGGGGGTATTTGTGTAGCTGTTCAGCGCGCTACCAACTGCGCTACTGGAGCTTGCAAATTGGAGCGCGTTTTAAAATTAGGAATGGTATATCTTATAATTAGAACATACAAAATTACACACTCCATGGATTCGATTATAGTCAATAAATTTGATTCATGATTTTGCGTACAATTTGTCTATGATTTTTATTTAAAAATATTTAAATTAGATTTAATTAATTGTTCTAAGGTGGTTATAAATAATTTGGATGCAAATTTTGTGAGTTAGAAAAAAATATATATATATATATTAAGAATTCCTTTAAGATTAATTTATTTTTAAATTTTCTATAAAAAGGTGAGAGCAAAGCTATTGAGCAAACTGAAATATATAACAAATAATTTTTAAATCTGCTTTTTTTCGTTTAAATTTTACTGTCTCTTTATATAGGTGGCATTATTTTCTTCTTTTTTGCAAAATCAAATCAAAAACGTCCATGGAAATTTGAAAAAAGAATTTGAATCGCCAATTATAGCTTTGATATCGTTTCTGAATTTTTAGAAGTTACAGATTAACAAAATCTAGATCTGCGATTTGAACATATTAAGCTAATTTGCTGCAAAATTTGCTAATAAACTGCAAATGTTTACATTAAAAATTAAATGTTTAAATGCGAAAAATTCCCACAATTTTTAGCTGGGATACAGTTACTACAAGTGTAAAATATCAAAACTAATTTAAAAAATAAAGAGCAATTTTAAGATAAAGATTCACTACAAAAAAATTTACAGTATTTTTGGGGTTAACGCACACATTATTTTTTTTAAATAACTTCAAATAAACTCACAACTGGTCAACCCATTTGATACTTATTTTCAATGACGCTTCATTAGAGTCGTCAAAAAAAAGTTTACACTGGTATGATATTGCAGCACCATGGAAGTTATTGGTTTGCAATTTCCCTTGAGCAGCAACCCACTTGTTGACATTGTTGCAGAAAACGATTTTGGCCCCTGCAGGCTTTATGTGTAACTCTATGCTATAAAGAATTATGCACATGTTGTATTAATTCTCTGCAGAAAGTTTTTTAGACAAAATACTTTGCTTGAAATATTGTCCTTATTTTCTCAGAAAGTTTAGATAATTTTGTGCATAAAATTGCACATTAAGTGCTATTGAAATGTGAGTTTAAAGATAAAACAGTATTTTAAGTGTACTTTAAAATATAGGTTAAAAAAATAAACTCTAAAGAAAGGTAATAAAAAGTATAAGATTAAATAAAGGTATTTTTCAGCATAAAAGTTTAAGAGAAATTGCTGTTTTCATGTAGAACTGAAACGGCTAATTCTTTGTTCTTTTAGGATGAATCCTTCAGAAAAATGGCAGTTTTCTTTAAGAATAAAAAAAAAATCACCTTAAAAAAGTTTTACAAACATGCAGTTCTCCAGCTGAAACTCAGTTGCTGAATTTCTCAGTACAATACCTTAAATACATTTTCCCTGCATAAAACCTTCATCTCTCTTCAAAAGCATTGTTTTTTTGCTGAAATTTAGTTGCTGAATTTTTCATCACAATACCCTTAAAATTACTGCAAGTTTAATGCTGAAAACATTTCCCTGCATAAAAGCTTTATCTCTCATCCAAAACATGCAGTTTTCCTGCTGAAATTTATTTGCTGAATTTTTCAGCACCGTACCCATATAAATACTGCAGGTTAAATGCTGAAAACATTTCCCTTCATAAAACCTTCATTTCTCTTTAAAAAAACCTGCATTTCTGCATTTTCCATGCAGGTTCTTTGCTGATTTTTTTAGCTGGGCTAAAAGAAAAGTTTCTGCACAAAATTTGTTTCATCAATGTAAGCAAATATTGTATTGTTACAAAAAAGAATGCAATTCCAGAAGTTGAAAATGAAAACAATACCGTTAGAACTGTTGCCACTCGCGACGTGAAACATGCCCATGGACATAGTTCTAACGAAACGATAGCGATAAGTTGTCATATGTAGCAACCTTTCTCCTCAAATTAGGAATTTGGCGAGATTCATCTTTTGGACGTTTTTGTAGGCTGTTTTAGTATAGAATTTGCAGTCCATTCTATTTAATTTGCAGTCCATTATATTTATGGCATTGATTTCGGGATTTAAGCGTTTCCAGCTGTCTATTTCTTTTTTTAGCAGCTTTAACTCCAAAGTCTTTGATTGAAATAAGCATGGAAATTAAAATTTAAGTCATTTAAATTGCTGTTGCGACATCAACAATGACATGAGATACTTTATATATTTAAAAATAATATTTGAAGCAAAATTTATTTTTGTCATAAATAATTTTTTTAGAGCAGTTTGGAGTAGTTTCATGTTTTTTGTTGCTAATAAATATTTCATAAATGTTTGGTTTTTACAGATTTTTATGTTGATGCTCATTCAAGAATAAAAAGCTCGTTTTTAAAAGGCATTTTCAACATATTTTTTGGAACGTTGTTTCTAGAATTTGACTAAACCAAACGAGCAATATTAGTGATTTAGAAAAATTGCTTTTTAAAAAAAAAATATTTAGTTATGGAGAGTTAGTGGAGTACTTCCCTTTGACTAAGTAACTGGAGTTAGATAATTTGTTAAAGATTGTATTTGTCTAAAAAAAAACCCAGTGATATACATCTTTGTTTTGCATATAACTATAATGAAGTGGTTGCATTAACCCAATTATAGTTAATATTCCAACTATCAAATACTATTTTTTTGTCTTCTGAAAAAGAGATAACCTTTCATTAACTAAACTATTACAGATAAAAAATAACTTTGAGCAGATTTTATGTCAAAGGTATCTTATTTAATTAGCGAACATTTGATTTTATTACATAAAAATTTGAAGTCTATGCCATTCTTGCTATGTTTTTTTTTTTTAATTTGTGCTTAAGTACCATTTTTGTTCTTTTTTATTGCTCAGATGCCGACGGCATTCAGCTACTTAATCAGAATTATAAAAACATTATGTTTTTTTCGGTAAAAGCAAGTGAAAATTTCAAAAGATAATTGAAAGTATTATTTTTTCTGATCTCTCTTCACTTTTTTATAGAGGCATGTGCTAAAACGAAAAAAATATCTCAAAGCGAATTTATTATGTTAGTTCGTTTGAAATTGTTGTTGACACATTTTGTCTTTCTTTTATTATTGATGAAACTAATATTAACAAGTTTCAGTTATCCTTCGGTATTGTGTCAAGATAAAGCTGCAGTGCAAACGTCTTGACACAACCAATATTGTTTTCCTTAGATGATCCTTTATTTAAACGGACATTTTTACAACTAATATATATATATATTAGTTGTATATATATATATATATATATATATATATATATATATATATATATATATATATATATATATATATATATATATATATATATATATATATATATATATATATATATATATAATATATATATATATATATATATATATATATATATATATATATATATATATATATATATATATATATATATATATATATATATATATATATATATATATATATATATATATATATATATATATATATATATATATATATATATATTATATATATATATATATATATATATAGTATTTTCCTCTAAAAATTAATTTTTATTGATGTTTTTCAGATGATGTAAGAGTTCTTAACGCGCAACATGTTTTTAATCCTGCTATTTATTAAACTTTATCAGTTTTAATTCCATTAAGTTTAAAGTATGCAAAGCATTAGGGGAGACTAGGTACGATTGTGCCAGGGTACGGTTGTGACAGTCGCCATATTAGCAAAACCATAAGGAATACCGTTTTGAGTGTAAGGGGGAAAGGATCAGCTTGGCTGTCTGAAAATGTTTCACAGTATACCATCAGTCATAGAACGACATTAACGCTAGCAGAGGCCTTTATTACTTTTTGACAGTCAAAAGTAAGTATTTTTATTCAATTTCTTTTAATAATTGTTATTATTTGTATACAGATATAGTAATGAATTTTTTTCTTCGTTATAAGGTAGACTTTAATAATGAAATAGCAGTGATTACTTTGAATGTATATTATTTTGTATTGTCATGGCTATTGTTTTTATGCAAAAGAGTGCGTTGGGTACGGTTGTGACACAAGTAAAATTTTTTATTTTTTCTTTATGATGCTCAGAAAATGCCTGAGGAAGACAGAAAGGGGACAGTGTGACCTAAGAAAATATGAAGACGAAGTATGAAAATAAGAAAGTAGAAGTGATACGCGAGATTTCATTACGAGAGCTGCGAAAAATCACCAAATTAATCGAATGTCTTTGTTACGATACATTCGTAAATGTGATGGAGCCGCAATAAAACGTTTATGGAAAAATTATAATTATTGAATTTATAATAACTAAAGATGCTGCAATAAAAGTGATTTTATACTGATTTGGTGTCTTTTTTGAACCTGTCACAACCGACCCCAGGCACTGTCACAACCGTCCTTGGGGTGGGGTCGGTTGTGACATTTTTTCCTTTTTTCCTAATTTTCTCCTATGAGTTAACTATTATACTTAGGGACAAAATTTTAGTATTTATGTAGCCAAATGTTACACTTTACTATTATTGCAAGTTTCATCCAGATACCAGGCATAGTAACGAATTTATGGGTGATTAAATGAAAACTGTCACAACCGTACCCAGTCTCCCCTACCAAAACGTCAATAGTGTCGGAAAACAAATGATATTTTGTCTCAGGCTGAAAATAAGTGTGATTGTGGAACACCAATTTAACGTAATTCACGAACAGAGAAAAACTTTAATTCTACTGAAAGAAATATTGCTGCGCAACATTCCTTTTTGTAAAGTACGATAATATTGTGTTGTTTAAAACAAATGTAATTCCAGAAGGAAAAAATTGAAAACAATACTGCTGGAACTGTTGTCCCTCACGAAGTGAAACATGATAATTAATCATTTAGTACGATGACGAAATACGAATTTTAATATACTCAATAATTTATCTTTTAAAAAAGATATATTAAAAAATTAACAGAGTTGACTACGACCATATATAAGTGTAGATTGCAAAAATATAGTTCAATATTTTAAAAAATCGCTGAAGAAAGTATGCAATAGGGAACCGATTTACCAACTAGATATGACCCAACACTATTGGTTTCTAACACATACTACAGATGGCGCCATAAACTTGCTATTATCAAGCTACTAGTTTTTTTGGTTAGTTTTTAATTTTAGTTTTAGTTTAATTATCGCACTTGAGCTACACAAGGGCTATTGGCGACGATCGGCGTATTTTAGAACCACAGTCAAGTGACGTTTTTTGGGTAGAATATTACTTGAAATAAAATACAATGATTATATTTTTTCGAAATAATGCAGTCAAATTCATAATTACCAGTAGCACACAAACTCACAAACTTCCACACATTAAAACAAAAACATACTTTTTTAGATATTTTAGAATAAATGGAACATATTTCAAAATAATAATAATATAAGGTTAAAAAATATGCAAGAATATTGTTTTATAGAATTTTTATCTATTCTTTATATAAAAACTTTAAAATTATTTTCTCTTGCGTTAGCATTGGAGGTCACGTGATCAGCCAATCTAATACTTTAATTATGATATCTATGATCAGAACGTTTTTCAAAAAATTTCGTTTCTGGCTGTCTATTTCTAACCCTTTTAGGAGCTTTAACACAGCCAATTACGGTTTGTAACTTAAAATTGCGGTCAAGTGACGAGGTCGATACGTGGGCTGGCACCCAAATGGACTTCAGGGGACATCGTACTCTGGCGCCTCGGAACTATGGACTCCATAGATTTAGCGAGCACATCTGCCCCAGTAATCCTTGTGATACCAGTTACTTATAACTGGAAAGCAGATATACATATAGGAACGGGACTTATGAACCTTCGCCAAACATCGCCATTGGTCTTCCAGGCCGTTAACGATAACAATTTCACTAGTCAAGGAATAGTTTGAGATGTCACAAGGTCACACAAAACTAATCACTGACGATGGGAAAAAAATACTTTTGGTAATGTCTTGTAGGAAATGTGCGATACTTGGAGACGGTTCACATTTCCTGTCCCTCCATGTATGCCCTGCTGATTGCGGAAGCAATAAACCAGAGTATCCGCCAACGCCAACTGAACTGAATTGGTGTTGTTATGTGTAATGTAAAAAAAACTTTTTTTTTGTACATTTTAAATATTATAATTGAGTAATCAATATTTAAAAATTATTAACTTGTATACTATTCAAAAGTTTTTATGTAGTTTCCCCATGAATATTTAATGTTCCCAGAGCCTAACTATTAACTTTTAAAATTGTGTTGTTTACTTTGAAATGAATACGTGTCGTGGTATAGTTTATTAAATTGAGATGATTTCGTAGTTGTATTCATAGTGTAATGAAATTCACTTGAAAATCAACAGATTATTCTATTTATATTTGAAAGATTGAGTGGTGAGAGCTGTTTTTAGTATTCTGAGTTAGCTTTACTTTTTCAAATTTTAGGCAGTTTTTTTTTTTTAATAATCTTGTGCTATTAATATTCATTTGTAACTATTACTTGAAATAAAGTGCCAAATAGGTTTTTTTAAAAAGTATTTTGAAATGGTACTTAAAAAGCAGGAGTTCATTTAAAATTTTATTGGTGTTATTATATTGTTTTTAGTATCCTTTCTTTTTTTTTAAAGTGTTTTCTGTTAAAAAGTTGTTATGGAAGTCTTACCCTCAAAATTTCGATCTCCACCTCCTAAGCCCCCTCGACGTCGAAGTGCAGAACAACTTGCTGTTTCTCCTACAGGTAAAATAAATATTTATGTACTAATATTTCTTTTACCCTGAATTTTATTCACCATAATTTTTTGCATAAAATTTACTTAGGATAATCAGGATTTAACTTGCTTGAATCCTAAAATACGCACATGTGTACCGATGAAAAAATAGTAAGATTATGGTGAAAGTAAGTTATAGCTACCGGATTTGGCAACAATACAAAAATTGTCGCCAAGTGAAAATAAAATGACAACAAACCTGGGATTAGCCAAGTCTGTTGCCATTTTGAAGTAACAACAAATACTTATCAAGAATAGAATTCTAAAGAGACTGAAAATGTCTGCCAAAAAGATTTGAAAAAAATGTCAGTAACGATTGAAGCAATATTTTGTAAAAATATCTTGATTCAATAGTTTGTTCCACGATCAAAAAGCTGAAAATCAAGAATCCTAACAGGTTCTAAAACAATGTATGATTATATTAAATAATATCAATGTGATTTAAGAATTATTAATAAGAAAACGTTTAGGATTTACTAATGAACTAATGGGGTAGAACTATAAATCTCTCTAGAATCTCAATTGCAACAAAATATTTTTTTAATGAAATGAATTTAGAACAATTTGCAAATTATTTATAAAATAAAACTTGAGGAATTTTACATACCAGAAAAAGAATAACAAATACTATCACACTTAAAAAAAGAATTATCAAAATACAACAAATACAGGAATTTTTTTTATTTAAAACGATTAAAAATATAACTACAAACATATCTGCAAAAAACCTTTACTTTTAATGAAAAGCAAAAAAGATTTCAATGGATTGATATTTAGATTCATGTAAATGAGCACTGCTTCACAATGGCGATTCATTAAAAAAATAATGAGCATGGTTGCTGTAATTTGTTTCGGGTTTTTTAGCCAAAAAAATAATGGAAAGATTGCTAAAATTATTGAAAAATTGTTTGAACTATGATATTTGGCAATTTCCCAAATTTTTTGTCGCCAAGGGTTGCCGAAAAACAATTTGGCATGTTTGCCATATTGGTGACTTAATGGCCGGGAGTTATAACTTAGTTTAGCCGAAATTTTATTTTTCTTTGCACCATTGAGTCATTCTATGAAAAGTGAATAAAACTTCCTTTTTTTTAAAAAATTTGTCTGGTTAATTTTTTTTATTCGACTGTCTAAAATCTTGTCAACAATAATTTGTATCAGAAAACAAAATTCCAAATCGTATGTCTACATTGGGACAATTTCTCCATTAAAAAGACTACTCTGTCATTATGTGTTGTATTTTGTATACACAAGCATCACCACAAACATTGCATGTCTTTCGACTTGGCATAAAGTAACATAATATTTCAGAATAAAGATTTGCCTTTGAATGCATTCTTTATCATTATTTAAATCCTTGTGCATCTGTTGTTGCATACAAACTATCCTAAAAGCAGAAAAACCTTGTATTTATTCAGAAAGAATTGTTTAAAAACCTTTGCATTAGAACAAGACTGTTTTGTGTGGGGGTTTTTTGCCGGACCTAAAACACTTATAAAAACCAATCTAAATGGCTTTTCTCATTTGAGGCAGGAAGGGGGAAACTGGAGAGATGTATTTAACAGGGTTGATGTAAAAAAATCAGGATCAGTAGGTAAGGAGGAAAAGTGATTGAAGAAAGATTAAATATTCATTGACCTTTTGATAGTTTTATGGTGTTTCATATTAAACGACAAAATGTGGCTTATAGAAAAGAAACTTAGTGTTGATTCATTTTTTTAAAAATAATTAGTTCTTGAGTCAAATTGTAAGCATTATAAACAAATTATAACAAGTACTTATTTTATTTTTAAAAAAATATTTGATGTTGAAGGCAAAATACTTAAGCCAATACAAATTTCTTTTATCTTTACTCAGTCACAAATATCTCGCATGTGGCTCTAGAGTAACATTTCTTAATTAAAAAGAGACCTTGCCGTAGTTAATATTGCTTTCATAATTTAATGCCGATTAATTTTAAAAAAGGATTCCAAAACCACTGAACTATCAGATACCTTACATTTTTCTGTTTAAATACTTGATGAAAAAGGTTTAGTATTATTTTAGCTTCATGATTCCTACATTGAAAACAGTCACTAAAATTGTATGTAACCCAAAACTTTTTATTCCAGGAACATTTCCTTCTACTAAGAAAAAATACCTTGATCAAAATAGATTATGCTTACAAGATGACCAGCAAAATATTGAAGACCATACAAGATGTGAATCATTACCTGCCAGTTGGATTGATGACTTATCTTATGATCAGAATAAGGAATGTACAATGCTGATAAGAAATGTACCTCTTAGTTCATCTGCACGCTTTAAAAGCACCCATATAAAGCTTCAAGTTCCTGATACTTCTTTGGAAAACAAAACTAATCTTCCAACTAGGAACTTTTTAGAGCAGAGTTTTAAGGAAAATGCTCTTTCTTTGTGGACTAAACGTAATGATACTTCTTATGAATGTATTTCAAAGCCTAATATATTTTCTTCATTTGTAAAAAGTGTGCCTGAAGATTTTTATTATAACAAAGGCAGCAGTTGCAATTTAGACATTAGTGGTAAAAATAAGCTAGATATAAAAGCATTTCCAAAAGATAATCATCGACGTCATCACAGCGATCCTGTTCTTTCAATTTTAGATCAGTCAAACACAAGGCTTGCCTTACAGAAGTATGTGTTAAGGAGTCACTCATTTTTAAGTGGTTCTAAGGATAATAAGTTAGGTAATTCTGTAACCATGTCATTTAAGTCGAAGAATCATGAATATTTGCATGAAGAAATGAAGCATTTAAAGGACGTTAACAATAAGGTTAGTTTTATTGGCTTAGATAATTATTTACAAACAAGGCAATTTTCATAATGAATTTTCCCAATTTAGTTTTAAGTGTGTTGAAACAGAAAAATAAGGAATTTGCCCTTTTGCTTGTTCTTATAAAAATAACTTAAGTTATATTTGTGTTTTTTCAAAAAATCCTTGGTATCTAATCTTTTCAGATAAACCTAGCATTGATACAAAACTAAAGTGGCAGTCTACAAAGATTGTACACCTGGGATATTTTAGTATTTTTAAAATTTCTCAAAGATTTTTGTTTATTGTGTAGATTCCTTTTTATACAAAGTGAATATTTTTTCAAATAATAGGCCATGGAATGTAAATCGCTGTGTCTTTTAGGAGTCAATAGCTAGTTGCAAGAAATAAATATTTTTGGTCATTCTTATTCTGAAAATAATGAAATGCTTAGAAATTTTCAGAAAACTAATCTTAATATATTTTATCTACCTTAAAACAGGAGATGTTGCAAGTTCTAATTGAACTAAAATTGTCTATTTTCCTGTTACATAAATACTTACTGAAATTCTTATTGGGAAAACAAGTAGGTTTGTAACTGTCACTTAGATCCTTTTCTTTACAAGCTTTATACACATTAAAAAAAATTGCCAAACACAGCATCCAGTTGTAATTTAATATTTAAGGCCGAAATCAACTATTTTCAGTAATTTTCTTTCACAAAGTGAAATAATATTATGTATTGTCTGCGTAATCTATTTACTGTTCGAAAAATAATTGTGAAAATTGCTGTAGTCAAATCCCAGCAACTTTTGACACGTTGCTACTTTTTATGACGTCATCCCAAACTTATTTATAACAAAAATACATTTTGCTTTAAATTCTATTTTTAAATAAAGTTTCTAATGCCCTTGTTGATGTGGCAACAGCAACTTAAATGACTTAAAATTAAATTTTTATGCCAATTCAATCAGCGATTCGCCCACAGACAATCGACAGATGTTGGTCCGGACGTGTAGACAGACAAAAAGTATGAAAGGTGGGTCCCTGAGGTCTTACCATTTTAACAACAACAAAAATTTTAGGTCCTAAGGATAGAACCGATTTTGGAAAGGGGTACACACAGATGGACATCAGCATGTCAATACCTACTTTTTCATTTTTTGAGATCTTTCGAATTAAAAAAACTAGTAGGCTGAAAAGTAGGTATTGACATGCTGAAGATGTCTGTCTTTCCGTACCCCCTTGCAAAACCGGTTCTATCCATCGTATCTTAAAAATTCTTTTTGTTTTAGAAAGATATGACCTTAGAGGCCTATCTCTCATATTTTTTTGTCCGTTTGTCTATACGTCCTGATGACATCTGTCTATTATCTGCCGACGAATTGCCCTTTGAATTTGTATTGAGATTTAATTTTTAGCCATTCAAATTGTTTCCATGTCAACAATGGCATCATAAGGAACTTCATTTAAAATTACTATTTTAATTGAAATTTTGTCATATGAATCGGTTTGGAATGACATAAAATGTGATTTCTTAATTGTTCATTTTATATGTTAACTAAAAAAGTGGTGTGGTGTATTTTCTTTTTGCATAAAAAACTGGTTAGTTTTAATTTGCATTTTTTCATTTATTACTGAAACTTTGAGTTGCATCATGTTTTATTATACTAAATATTTTGAAAATATCATATTAATACAGATTTTTATGTTGATATGAACTTATTTGATAAGGAGCACACATAATTTAAGGTATTGGCGACATTTTATAACACGTCAAATTTCGGATGCCAGAATGTCCCTCAAGTAATTTTACATAATTACTCTTTGAACTGCAAAAAATTTAGCCAACAATAAAGAATATTAATTTAATTTGACAAAGAAAATTTATGAAAAAAGCCAATTTTGGCTTTTAAAAATTTTAGGAATTTAAGTAATAGGAAAGTAGGTTAAGAATTTCTAGTTTGAATCTTCTCAAAAAATCTAAGTATATATTTGGAAATTAACAAAACTTTTAGGAATGTTAACAAATGTATAGAAATAGATAGTATGTAAAATTTATAAAAAATATTTTTTCAAATAGTTATTACTAAAATAAAATGCCTCTTTGTAGCCTATAAGAATATTCTTCACGTAATCCTATTTCTAATAAATTAGAGCAACTTTAGAAAGGCAGTTAATTTTAAATTGTAGGATATTGCGCTAAAATAGTTAGCAGTTCCTGAACTGCTCACTTGTCCACGATGCTAGTTTTCTCCTTTCAAAGCTGTGGAGCCCAGTCAGTAAGGCTCTTGCCTTACATTTGAAAGGTCCCAGGCTCGTACATTGCCAAAATAACTGCCTACCTATAAACGGCCTCTGCAGCTAAAAAGTCTTAATAATACCCTGTTTAGAGGGATTTCACGTTAAATATCGTTCAAAGTCCTGTTGCTGCGTTCATTTAGAGCCCTTAAAAAAAGTTGTGTGGCTCTAGTGCAAAGAGATTTCAATCTAAACCTAACCCTTGTTAATTTTTTTTATTCAGAACTTAAATCTGAGAACTATCACTTGACTCCTAATAGATTAATTTTAATGGCATATTATTTGTAAAAATATACAATTCTTTGAGTATAAAGGAATATATACAATATACAATAGGTTTGAGAAATTTCAAAAATGCCAATGTATCCAACATCCACATTCACTTTTGACTGCAACTAGAAAACACTTAAGTCACAGAAAACAAACTTAAGTCAGATTGATAATTGAAAATGCTTTAGAATCAGCTATTGTTAACATAATTGCTTGTGTTCTTTTGGTCTGTATTCATTTGTGTCAAATGAAATATTTCATTAATTTTTTGTTTCGTGGGAATCATGGTAGTAAATTTTAAACTTTTCTTTGGCCATTGTAGAAAGAAGGGTTTGAGGAGATTGTAACTTCCTCTTAGAGGTAGTATTAAATTATGTTCTTCATTTCTAGTTGCTTCATTCTTTATATACTATTTTTTTCATTTATAAATTTCAAAACTCATCTCCAGTAATGAACTATACAAATATATATAAAAGCATTGTTTTATATGAGGATCGACCCATCGTTGTTTAGTTAATTGTCATATGCATTTTAAAAATATTGCTTGTGTAAATATCTTTCATATTATTTTGTAACTCTTTCGTCCGCTTGCAAATTGCAAAATTATGTTTCACGATGAAGGGAATTTATTTTATACATTTGTACTTTACACTTTATATATATATTTACTTTACTACTATTTAATTTCATTTATTCAGTCTAACAATCGTTTTATTACTAGTTTTTTTCATTTTCACATAGCTCTGGCAACATCTTTGCTCTATCCAAGCATGCTTAGACAAGGTAACAAAGAACTGTGAAGAAACACCCACATCTCTATCAGTTTCAGGTAATTTAATTTGTTTTGCAATTGAATTTTTTCGACAAAAAATAATAAATTTATTTTGAATTCAATATAAATAAATTCACTTGAGTGTTTTTTTTTTTTTGGGGGGGGGGAGGGTCCTTTGCTAAGTCTTATTCTGTTATATTTTTAATTATTTTAGCCCAAAAAAAAACATTTAGTAACTAATTTTCCTGGCCACGTGTTGGTATGCCACATTTCTAGCTTCTGCATCCTAATACATATTTCAGAAATACTTTGTTCTCCGATTTGATTTCCAAATATTTATCCCACTTATGCGGTGGGATGATCAAAATTTAATCTATTACAACTATTTTAAGGTAATAAAATTAAAAGGCATAGTACATTAAATATTTATTAACCATTAATAAGTGGTTATTTTAATTGGGTCCTTATTGTAATAAACTAATTTGGGATTGCAGTTCATTCAAAGATTGGTCTGGATAGGTTATACCTTGTTCCTCTGGTCGCAAGGTTAAATACAGGGTGATTATAATTAAAGTTACGATTTCAAAAATCGATAATTTTAAAACTACTCGTCAGAATGAGCTGATATTTTAGCAGAACAATCGTGAGGCAATGGAATTTTGTTTGGCGAAGGAAAGAAAATAGTTTCAAAATCTGCCTATAGGTGGCGCTGTAAGGGTAATGTCAGGGGAAAGACTAAAAATGGATTCGTTAAACATAGGAATGTTGTGTTAGCCAACTGAAAACAATAGAGTTCAGGGGTTTTCTAAACATTTATTTGCGAAAAAACAAGAATACGTGTTTACAGCGACAACAGTGATAATGCAAAAAAAGACTGGACAGATCGGAGGGTATCTGTACTAATGCAATGGATGTGGTGTGTGATGCTTGCCTTCAAGTCGGCTATAGATTCGGTTATAGATTCTGAATCCGCCCGCTGTAAACAACATTTCTTCAGACTTCGCGTACCCCCAAACCCAGAAATCTCACAGATTTAATTCGGGGCTATGAACAGCGCCATCTATCAGCAGATTTTTTAACTATTTTTTTATTTCGCTAAACAAAACTCCATTGCCTCACGAATGTTCTGCTAAAATATCAGGTCATTCTGACAATTAGCTTAAAAATTATCGATTTTTGAAATCGTAACTTTAGTTATAATCACCCTGTAAGTAAAACTTCCTTAAAATCCAAATACCTGGATATATAGGCTTGGGATTTACTTATAACAATAAAGGCTTAAGTGGGTTGAAGATTAATCATTGAATTTGCTCAATAAAGAAGCAGTAATAACTGCTTTAAAAATTTTATACATAATACACTTCAATAACTTATCAAACTAAAACTTTTTTAAATATTATGTATTTCCTGTAAATTTCTCTACAATTGTAATATAAATTTAGTAACGTTATCATGCGTGGAATGATTTGAATAAGTTCATTTACTTTCTGGGTACATGTTAAAATAATTTGAAACAATATTTTTGGAGAAAATGTGTTTTGGCAATAAAGTAAAAACATAAAAATCATGTTTTGTGATAAGTAACAAAATGCAGGGCTAATGCAGATGATGCTAGTTTTAAGAAGGTAATTAATTATATATTAATTACATTTAACTCTTTTAATATGTTTATAAACATACAAATATATTATTCAGACAATATTTAATGTTTTATTTTTGCAATATATATTTTCACTTATAATAAATATTTTCTACAAAACTTGTCAGAGCAGTGCTAACAAAAACCATAACTTTTTCTCCTATTTACACTAGAAACAAAATTTTTGCTGATATATGAAGCCAATGAATTGCTCTTTTAAAATATCCAAAAAAAAATCTGACCGAATTTTGTATTTTGAGGTATAAGGCTGCATTAAAACAAATCTATTACATTATTTTGAATGTCTAACTCTTGAAACCGCTCCAAGAAGTTGACTAGGGCGATCAATATTTGGATTATCCTTTACGAAAGTCATTGGGTTATTGAATTACCCTGAATAATTGAAATTAAAGAAAAAAATTGTTTATAACTGTAGAATACTAGTTTCTGTAGAATAGTAGTTTCTAATCAAAACAAACTATTATTTTAGCAAAAAAAGCAAATAAGAACAAAACAAATAAGTTAATCCTAAAAGCATGCATGGTTTTGTGTTTATTGGGATTAGAAAAATTTTAATTTTTACTTGTTCGGTCTGACAAGTTCTTAACACAAAGAGGTTAATAACTAGAGTGTTTTGATTGCTTTTTTTCGCAAGTTTTGAATTATATAACTTGCCCAATCTGAATTTTTACTTGCCTTGTGTAAGTTCGGTAATAGATTGTTCGAATAGTGTTAATTTAAGCGCTGAAAAGGTGTGGTAGACTGTCCCATAGTTCTATGTTAAAAAATAATTTCGGAATTTCATTATTCACGCCCTGTCATATTGAATATAAATTTATAGTTGATTGGTCAAAAAAGAGTGTCTGCTAAGAAATTTATAAAATCAAATCATGAACTGACAGCTCATTACAGTTGATTAATTTTTGTTAAAAAAATTTGGATTATTTGGAGATTTTAATGATTTCAGTACGACAAATTCTGGACTAACAAAGCAGTTATTACAGTTCAAATATTTCGAGACATCCTAAAAGTGCAAATAGAAATATAGGATTTCATACATACAAATTTTCATTACATATTTCATACAGTATTTCAAATGATCAAAAAAAATTTAGTCATTTTAATAAAAAAATTGATTTTTTAACAATGTTTATTGCAAGAACTTTAATTAAATTAGATTCATTATTTAAGTGAGAAAACATGGGGTGTAACACGTATTACTGGTCTTTAAAAGAATTTTGCATACTTTTTAGTAGTTTTTAAGGAATGGGGAAAATGTAAAAATTGGATGTGGTATTATTATTTCTAACTCTTGTACTCTGAAAAACTGTAGTTAAAGCAAGTTATAGTTATAGAATCAATATATTGAGTGAGTGTCAGAAGTCACTAAATTTTTTTTCTCCAATGATTGGTGATGATGGATTGCATGATTTATTTTAAGATGTTTTTTTTAAGGAGCTCAAATATTAAAACTTAAATTTTTCAGATCTTTTATCAAGTTTATACTCATCTCAGAAAGCAAAAGATGATGCTATGGAAGATAGAATAAAAATTATTATGGAAGAAAGAGATATTGCTATTCAAGAATTGGAAGATGTGGTTCAAATCATTGCTAAGTAAGCATGATGAAACTTATTTTTAAATATTCATTGTGGTTTTGGTGTAAATTGTTAATGGATTCGAGTTAAACTTTTGTCCGGTTTTTAAAAGCAAGTTCAATGAATACAGGGTTGCTAGTGGCGACAAAAAGGAGACTATTTGCTACTATTTTTTACCCACAGCGACTTTTTTAGACAAAATCAAGCCAAAAAAGAATTATTTTCAGCATTTTGTCAACTATTTTCAAGGATGGCGATTATTTCAAAAAATTTCGCACTGTCGGTGATATCCTAATTTCGGTGTTTCCCCCCCCCCCCCCCCCCCCCCCAAAAAAAAATAAAAAATCGCCGGAAGGCCACATTTTACAATCCCTGAATCGCCAAAATTCTCCTATCGTAAAATCGCTGTAATTTCACGATATTAGGATCGTCCGAATGTAGAATAGCATAACCAATTTTCGGGATAGTATTATCACCGGAGTTTCGGAATAGTAGCATCGACAAAGTTTCGGGATAGTAGGTTCGCAGGAGTTTCGGGACAGTTGGATCGCGGGAGTTTCGGGACAGTTGGATCGCGGGAGTTTTGGGACAGTTATATTGCCGGAATTCCGGGACAGTAGGATCGTCGGAGTTTCGGGACAGTAGGGTCGTCAGAGTTTCGGGACAGTAGGATCACCAGCGTTTCGGGACAGTAGGAACGCCAGAAAAAATCAAAACTCTTTCGGGCAGCAGGCTTTAGTTTCTCATAGCCTTTGAATATAAAGATTTTATCTTTGAAAAAGACCTATAAACTAAATTATTGTATTTTTAGTCTAACACTGGAAAACAAAATTTCAAAAATTTTCTGCGACTGAAATGAAAGTACCAAATTCTGAATGATTTCAATGTGCTAAACACAAATATCTCTCCTTAAAAAATGTTAGTTAGCTCTAGTTTTTGAGTTACGGTCGTTTATTTTATTATATAGGATACAGTGAAATGAATAGGAGCACCAAACGCAAAATAAATTAGTCAATTTTGTTTACAGAAATCCTCAAAACTTTTGCTCATGCAGGTTTTATTTGATATTATCAACATAAAGGTGGAAGAAGATGATAAGTTTCAAGATTTTTGCACCCATATTGGCAGCTTAATATCCCTTGGTTAAGTAGAATCGTTCTCACGTCAAGAGGTGCAGAAAAAAAGAGCAATAAATTCCTTGCATTTCGTTCATGGTTGTTTTTAGATGTTTTAGCATGTTTAGCAGACGCATGGCTATTATCCTCATTAAAACTTTAAAAAAAAAATTGGATACTTTAGAGCAGGGAGTCCTTTGTCATGTTGGACTGGACGCAGAGTAGAAGGAATTTTAGGCTATTTAATTTTTATCTTTTTCTAAATAACACCTCCTTTCACTGATGAGAAGATGCAGAAATAACAGTCATTAACATGATTTGTTAGTTCCCTCCTACTCATAAAATGGCTTTACCTTTTTTCCCTCATGAAGCCAAAGTGATAAATTTGCTCAACAAGTCTAACAACATACTTAAGAAGCCCAACATTTTTCCTGGTCCCCTATCTTGTAACCAAATTACAAATGAAACCCTTTCTTAACTTGCAGTGATGCTCCTTTTTTGGTGCAGAAAATATTACTTTGCCGCAAATATAACAGAAGTTATTAGCACTATCAATGCATTAAAACAACCAAAGACGAAATACAAGGAATTTATTGCTCTTTTTTTTCTGCACTTCTTGATGGGAGAACGATTATACTTAACGAAAGGGTATTAAGCTGCTAATATGGGTGCAAAAATCTTGAAACTTATCATCTCCTTCCACCTTTATGTTGATAATATCAAATAAAACCTGTATGAGCAAAAATTTGGAGGGTTTCTGTAAACAAAATTGACTGTAATTTATTTTGCGTTTGATGCGCCCATTTATTTTGCTGTATCCTATATAATGAAAAAAATGACCGTAACTCAAAAACAAGAGCTAGCAAACTTTTTTTAAGATGATATTGGTGTTTAGCACGTTGAAATCATTCAGAATTGGGTACTTTCATCTCAGTCGCATTTTCACTGTTGACCAGTGTAATTAGACTTAAGTAAACTTATTCATATTGATTTTATATGTTAAAACAAGATAATAAAGTAGAATAAATATATTTTAAGCAGGAAACCTCAGTTTTAATTTTGCAATAAATAATTAGTACTATAGTATCTCTCAACGAATGTAATCAATTTGGTTGCAATTCTATTAACTGCTTCTATAAGTTTGTCTCTATATATTTTAAAAGCTCTCGTCAAATATTGTTAGTGAAACATTGATCCTAATAATAACTTCTTTTTAAAAATTCAGTGCTGTTTTGGCTACTGATTTGAACTATTTTAATATTAGAGATTTTATTTACTTAAAACCACAAAGTGTAAATACAAAAGTTATAGTACACTTTACCTACAAATTATTTACAAAAAAAAAACCTGGATGATTAAAATAGTTATAAATTTATTCTAAAATGGTTTGAAATAAATAATTTTTCACTTTCAGAAGTTTTGGGAATGACACTATTTTAGAAGAAGAGAAATTTTCTGAAAAGGTAAGAGAAATATTTGTGTTCTGTATATAGTATATGTTTTATTTATTTTATTGCAAGGTTCAGTACAGTAAAGGTGTGTAACATAGTGTTTTTGCATTTTCTTGTATCTCTAGAAGCTGATTTGAGCCATTAAAGTTATTTTTTTACCTCACTTGTTCTGATTAAATAACAGGTATTGAAAGTTATACACTTTGTATCACCAAATACCAACTATTACTGATTGAATGGTGATTTTCAGTTCAGCTACTATAAAAATATTTTAGTGTTTGAATTTTAAAGAAAAATTTTGTAATATAAAGGGAAAACAAAACTGATGTTGTAAATGGTCCCACAACTCAAGATATACTAGATAAAATTTAAAAAAAACACTTATTTTAAAAAATGATTTGTTGTATTTATTTCAGGAAATAAAAGAAATATTGACAGAAATAGAATATACTTATAATCCGTCCAAGCTTTTGCAGCAGCAAAGGTTACTTTTGACTTATTTATATCGCTCAAAAGAACTGAAACAAGATCGTATTATGCATGAACTAAAACTTGTTGTCAAAGAAAGAGATCATTTACAAGAAAAGGTTAGTAGTTAATTTATTTTTTTAAAAAACAAATTATACTGTTATATAAATGGGTAATGAAAATCACTTTTCCCCTGTATCCATTTTTAATTCGACTCGCATTTCTTTTAATATTAACACAAATAAATTCAATTGTACTCATTATTCAAATGACACATTTCCTTTAAACGACCAAAATAGTTATGTTGGTTGAATGATTGTTAAAAAATTTTAAATATTGCTGTTGATTATTTTCATCAATAATACAGGACATCAATAGACACACTGAAAACAACCATACATATTTGCCCATTTCCAGGCGGTTCGGGAGGTTAATGAAAACCTTGTTTAGATCCACCTTCAGTTCTATAAGACTAGATCACCGATTCTACTTGCAAAGTTAGTTGCAAACAGCAGATTCTTGTAATTTGCACATACCATGCTTAAATATTTATCTATGTTGTAATCATGAAATTTGAGTGAATTTGAATTAGCTACTACAGTAACTTACAAATAACAATTTGTACTTAGTATAAAGAAAAATATTTTTTCTGCGTGTAGTAATATGGTGATGCATTTTTTAAAGCATTCATTTACATACATTTAATTTTTGTTTAATTTCTTATACTAGGTGAAATATATGGAAGAAGAATTAAAAAGCCAACAAGCTTGTATATATAGTGATGTGTTGAACATGGATAACAAACACTGGGAAAACAATTTGCTTGTGAATATACAATTTTCTTATATAGTTTCAAGATGATGATTTATGAGAAGTGTACTATTTTTTGTGTGTTAACTTCCTTTTCTGTTTTGGAAAGATTAAATTTTTAAGTTTTGTACTAAATCTTTAAAAAGTTATTTTTTAAACTGTTTGATTGTTAAAAATATTATCCTTTTTTTGTTTGATTTAATAAAAAAAAATTTATAAAATATTATTAGTCAGAATTGTAATCAAATGTCTTGATTTCAGAAAATCTTATGTCAAGTTATTCAGCAGCGTGATATTGCCCTTTTACAAGTTAATTCTATTCCAAAGTTAGAAAATAAATCTTTCAGGTAAGTGAAAATGTAAAATTAAAGTTAGGTTATAGACTTACTTTTAAGGGATGAATTGCTTAATGTTCTTTTCAATTTTCGAACCAATATTTTTTTTTATGAATAGTGAGAGTACTGAATATCCCATTGGCCAAGGGGACAAAAGGTGGGTTTGGTGTCAGTCTTGGGGACCAGGAAAAATTTATTTTCTTAGAAAGCTTATGATCTGTTGATTACGCAAAATCTTTTCTTGCACACCTTTCGATCAATGAAAAAAAATTTCAATATTATGTATTTATATTTACCTCAAAACTATCAACTTAATGTTTTATACATTTCAAGAATAAATAATGTACCGTATATACTCGTGTATAACCCGACCCCCCATTTTTAAACCAAATATCCTTCCAAAATCGGTAACCCGTGTATAAGTCGAGGTAGGAAATAAGGCCAGCCTTCTGAAGAAATTAAGAAGAAACCAGTTCATAACGGGATTGTAATTTTTATTTACTTTGCAAGCTAAATTTCAACCCCAATGAAAATAAAACGGGTTTCATGTCTGAGTGTCCTTGACATTGCCGACCCTGAATGGAGAATCTTAGTTGAAACTAAGTTCAGTGAAGCGTGAAGACTATGCTGCTAAGGTCACGGACCGATGTTGTTTTCTTTACACCTTAAAGACTGGTTGACTGAACTGCCCTGTGCCAGAGCTACACATGCAAAATACGCATCACGTCGAGAACTAACAATTAGACATCATTATGGTGGATACAGTGAATAGATACCAATCTTATTTCATCTTCAAGATGAAACCGCTTTTGGGTCCTTATTTTTAAGAGATATTATCTAAACCTTAAGTTTGATTGAAATTTAGTTTTATTTTAAGGACATGGAATTTTTTTTTTTGGAAATTTGATATCTCGTGTATAAGTCAACCCCACTTTTTACGGCACTGAAATTGTCCAAAGTTTCTCGGCTTATACACGAGTATATACGGTACATAAAATTCTGCATCAATGGATACCAAAACTATTGTTCTCATACAACTTGAGAAATAATGATTTCGTAAAATAAAATTTTCTGACTGTGGATGGAAAAAAAGTAGCATAAAAAAGCAAGGTTAATATGTTAAAAAAAAAGCTTTTTTTTAAACTTATTATGGAAAAAAACTTAACATTACAGACTTATTAAGATTTTTAAGAGAACACACAATCTGTTCCTACGTGGTTGCCATAAAATTCTAATCCCTTCTAAGAGAAGTCAATTACACCAAGCTTGACCGCTAAGAAAAAAAATTAACATTTCTGTGTTGCATCAGTCATTTAAGATTAAAGGCAGATATTACAAATTAACTTTATTAAGAATTTTTAAACTACATCAAATAACGTTTTTTAATATTTATAATATTTTTGAAGAATGGTAGTCATAGACAACCCTAATTAAAAGTAAGGTTTTTTTTAGTTTAATTTTGTAATGAGTAATGAAATATTTTCTAGATTTTGTTTACGTTTTTGATTACACAAAATCAGATTTTTAGCGTTTTAAAACAAAGATGGAAAATCGTTTTTTTTTTTAATTATTACATATTTTATTATAATTATTATTGCAAATGCAACACTGCTCATTTGCATTATATAAGATGCAACCATTATCTCCTTAATTATAGTTCCGGATAAAGAAGAGTTTACTGTTCTTATTATGTTGGATAACATATAAGATGAATTTAATACTGGTTTGTGTTGAAACTTGTAACCAGTCTTTGAATGATCTAAAGACCTCCCATTTCTCATAATGTTTTCTTGTTTTGCCTGAGATTAAGTTGCTTTTATATTAATTTAATATGAATCTTTTTTTAATGTTATATTGTTGTTTATTTTAAAGGCATGATGGTATAAACAACACAGTTAAAAGAAGTCTCCAGACCTCATATCATGACCATAAATGTGATCAGTTTTCTGTTGACCCTACCTCTGATGAAATTAGACTATTAAAAGGTGAAATCTTGTTTCTAAGTAAAGCATTAGAAAAAGAAACATCAAAAAGAGAAAGTGTTGAAGAAAAATGTTACAGGTAATTCATTGTACTTATTTTTCATGTTATTCAAAAAATATTTCACTAAGACGTTTTATTTTTGCCCATCTCTCTCTCCCATTGCCCTTGTATCCGTACAAAAAAAAACTAGATCAACTACTTGTTTCTCGGCTGCTATTACACAGAAGTTTTTGAGAGATATATCATTTTTCAAAGAAAAAAGAGTAGTATTGATTTCTGGTATTAAAATTTGCATAAGGGGCTGTCTACATATTAAAATGAGCACCAGCATTTTAAAAAAAGTGAATAGCAGTACCCAGTTTTTCCTGAATCCCAAATTTTGTAATTTGTCATCAATTATTTAGCAAATTATTGTAATAAATAATTGAGTTTTAAGGATCACATTGCCACTTTCATTGACCCAGTAATAGACATTTTTGCAACCTAAGAACAGGTTGCATGTTTGTCAAGATGAAAACAAAAGCTCGAATTCTCGAATATTTCCCTCTGTTCTTTCAAGCAATAGTAACTTCTTAGATAAATGAGACTAAGAACATGTTGGTGGTTAGCCCTCTGAGGGATATACAAATTAGCTTAAGTGTAAACTCGTTTACATTGCATTAAGATTAAAATGTAAATTTTTAGCTGAAAATTTAATTTCTTTAAACTTTTTTAAATTGTTATTCTGGAACAGATGATTACTAAGAACTCTTTCATATTATAAATTTTAAAATTCACTAAAATTTTAAAATTTATGTATTTTTAAAATTAGTTTTAAAAAGTTTGTTACTGGAAAACCTGACATTCAGGTGGTGGGTTTTAAACTCTGTATCCCTCAGAGGGTTAAAGTAAGTTGCATATGTTGTTTTGAGTCAAGCAAACAATGTGTTTTTAACAGCACTCAATTCATTATAGCCACTTAAGTGTTGGCATTAGAATTTTAAAGTTGATGCTGATTTTAATATGTAGACAACCCCTTATATAAATTGATACTAAAAATTAATTATATGCTTTTTGCTTTGAAAAATGACAATCCTTTTTTTAAAAAAAATTCGGTTTAATGACAGCCACGAAACAGTGGATGTATGATTTTTTTTTCCTGTGGCATACATCACGCTAATTAGAAAAATATGAAGGCTAGAAGCCATCATGATTAAAATTTCAACATATATAAGGAGAAGAATTTAAATTTTTATCAGAGTTGATACTTCAATACCCCATTTGTTATCATGATCACTGAATTTTTTAAAGTTTAATACAGGGTGTCCATAAATGAATAAAGATAATTAGGGAGAGCCAAATCTCTAGTGGACTGGAAGTCTCAAATATCATGTAATTTCCCCCCGCAAAAAAATCAAAGTAAAATTGCAAAAAAATTGAGTTAAATTCCATCAAAATATGTTTCAGAACTTAATTATGGCAAAATCTTACAAGATAATATTTATCCAGTTTTTTCAAACCATATTTAAAAGTGTAAGGGATAAAGAATGGTTCGTTCTATAAGTAGATTTGATTGACATTTATATCTTTCTGTTCTCTTTATTAGTTTCCACATGACATCATCATGTAGAAGATCTTTAAGTTGGTAAAAAAAATGGCATGTTAGTTGTGGAACGTGTCTCAAATATTTGTATTTGCTTTTAATTTACAGTAAAGTAATTCAGAGTTAAGCAAAACTATAAATTAGGTTCTCCTATTGACTGTTTGATGTCGCAAATAGGTAAAAAAAATCAGAGAAACTCAATGCAATTTTATTGGTATGTTTTTACTTTGTCTGCATATATGACTTGATGCACTTTTAAGTATTAATATTGTTAGTAATAAGTTAATGTGTTGCATTGTTTAGGTATTTTGTTCGAGTTAGTTGATGTACTCGATAGAGAATATTTTTGTCATAAATATTCATAATTATCTTACCTTTTTGACTACAAGACAAAAAATATACTGTGTGGTTTAGTTTTTTAAAAGTGAATGGTGTTTTAAGTTTGTACCACTTAAATATTAGAGTGGTCTATTTAAAAATGAAAGTTCAAAAAGCATGATAAAATATACAGTTTTCTGGCTATTCTAAATGCAATATTATGTTAGGTATTTAGAAACGAAACCAAAAATAAGTCTACTATTGTATTTCACGAAAAAAATATATGTTAGGAAGCCAGGTGTTTGAAGCTTTAAATGTTTTAATATTTTTTCTATGTTCAATTTAAATGTAAAATTATTACGCTACTCTTCATTCTACATTTACTACAGATTTTGACTGTTTACAATTAAATATCCTATTTTTTTAGTATTGGTGTTTCTTTTTGAAGGTATGATTTTGATGGTCAACAAAACTTTAAAATACGTGAATTTTTCTTAGTTTTTCTGCAAAATAAAACATGATGTCTCTCAATTTATGTAATTCTTAAATGATGTCATATTTGTCACCACTTATTAAAAGTTTTAAAAGTAAATGAAAGCTTAAAAACATACCAAGTCAATAGTTAATTTTTATAAAAATCCCCTTCGTGTAGAAAGTCATTAGATGAGAGAAACTGCCAGAAGAGGAATTCTGCCCACTCACACACTTTGGAAAGAGTGTGATGTGGTCAGCTCACGGAGTCCGCTTCCAGAGCCTCGTATATATTAATCTCAATGGGCAATGGGGGAAAATTGCGTTTTGATAAATACTCCTTTATTTTATTTACATATTCTGAGAAATGAATTGATTTCTAAACTTTTTGTCATTTTCTGTTTAGGGGCTTGTTTGCTTTGAATCGCAAAACCCGTTCTCCATACAAAAATTTGTCAATACATATCTTGTAGCAAATTTTATGCTCTACAACTTTTAGATGGATATAATTTTTATGTAATGCTTAACAGAGATAATGAGCAAAACTGAAGTTCAGAAATTACTAATATGCAAATCAAATAAACCTTAATTTCAGTGTTTTTATAATTAGCACAAGGAATTTTATGGTAATTTAATTATAAAATTTTGTTTTTCAGACTAGAAAGGCTAATAACTGTTCTTCGAAAGAAAATTAATGGACAAAATGTTGGCATTCCTGTATAGTGGCATATGTTTTAGATTTTTATTCTAGTCAATAACCTGTTTAGTTCTAGTCTCATTTCATGTAACTTATAGTAGCTGCAGTAAAGAAATATTTTGTTATTTTATTATATTTGTAATTTTTGTCTTATTTCTATATAGTCAGTCTCAAAGGTTTCAATAGGACTTAGAAATGTACTTTAACTAATGTATTATGTTTGTGGGAGTAAGAAGATGAAAAATAATATTGGGCCTAATCCTTGGACATTTCTTTGCTGCAAAAGAAACCCTATCAAAGTACTATGCAAATTTTTTTTTAACCAATCTGTTAGCGTTCAGTTAACATATAATTTTATTAGTATTTAGCTGTAAACTTTTTAACTCCTTTACAAGGAGTAATTCATTAAATATGAATTATGTTACAGTAGTATAATAAAACGTGAAATATTAGCATCCATGATTTTGGAAACAATTATTACTGATAAACGATAAGGCATGCAGTAAAAAAAATACAATTTTCCACTCAAGCATATTTTTAAGTAATTAAAGCCATTAAATTTTTATTCTCACATGCATCTTCAGTTCATACAGTACTCAGTCTGACGCTAAAACTACAATAATATGAATAATATTATGGGGTTAACATCACCTAGAATTTTTTTTCATTTCCGATGTGCAGAACTGGTACAGGATGCTTCATTTTCATAACATCCCATATTCTATTCTCCCATTATAGGTACATGGGGCAAAATCCATGATAGTGGGAACAATCAAATACACTATAACTTTCTCAAAACTATCATCGTTATATGTAATATTGGTTCTAAGCAATTGATCAATTAGAGGGCTCGCAATACAAGTCAATCGTGTCCATAAAAAAAGCTTCTTTGTGGAGCAAAGGTTTAAAGTTAAAAGATTTATAACAAAATTATTTCCTAACATTTTTTTTGTTTAATTTATCTTTCGCTACATGAATAATTTTTAATATAAGTTATACACATTCATTGACAGAGTACACTATATAAATCTCTATGGGAATCCGAGTCTTTTCTCTAAATGAGATAAATTGAACTAAATTAAAATTATTCTAAAAAATTACTAGAATGTACTTTTCTGAGTAATATCTCTTGTTTAAGTGACACATTCATATTTCTTTTTTTAAAAAAATAGTGTTTGCAATCAGTCACATTTTTATATGTAAAATAATTATTTTTAACAGTTGAATAAATTAGGTATTAAACATTTTGTATGAGAATGAGACTGAAAAATTGCATAATTTTTGTATTTCAATAAAGTTTACAGAAAATTATATACAATCAAACAAGAATTTCAAAACTTTTAACTATAAAAGTTTTATAAAAACAACAGCACATTTCACTGTAATATTTAAAAATATACATAAATGTACTCCATAGTATCTTGAAATAATTTGCAATTCAAAAATTTAACAATCAAATTATGTGTACATATATTTTGAAGTTTAAATTTGTTTATTGTGGTAAATTTGAACTTTAATTGACTGGTACTTTAATTGGAACTGAACATTAATTATGTATTAGAACTTTAGAACTGTAAGTCTTATTCAACTAAAAACATAGTTTACGGCCACAACCGAACTTGAATTAAGGCATTTTATCAAGTATAATTTCAATATAAATTATGTTAAAGAAGTCTGATGTGTACGATTACAATATTACAGCTGATTACTAGGAAACGACCCCTGATCAAGAAGAGCGGGTTAAAAAATTATCACCGCATTTTATTTCACTGTTATTCGTCATTAATCTCTTGATCATAATGGAGAAACTTGTATGTAGTTGGTAAGTGAGGGTGAGGAAGTGACGATAGTAAAAGACATGCATGCTAATTTTGATATAAAAAGTACTATAACGTTATCAGTCATGGAACAAAACGATGGTTGATTTCGAAGCCACAATCCTTTCAGAATATGACAGTTTCAATTCGATTTCTTAGTAATCTAGTACACTTTTAATTGAACTTACTTTAAATCAGTGTTATAGGAGTAATTCTGTAACTCAAGGGACAAAACATATTCATAAAATTACAAAAAAAACTATTGATGGTAGAAAAACATTATATACAATTTTGGAAACTGCACAAACTAATTAACCATAAATAGTTCCACTAAAATTGATTATTAAAACGGCCTTTTTTATGGTGTTAAAAGTTATAAAAGCATGTAGGAACAGCGTGAAGGAGTGACAGATCGGCTATGTAAACATAATTTCCTGTAAGTAAATTATTCTTATTTGAATTTTTTTTAAGTGAAATAAGCTAGATTGTGAGCCAGTCTTTACTAATCAATCACCAACATGTGTATAATTTTAAAATAAAAGAGCAAAGTATTCGGGACACCAATTTGACCCTTTTATAGAGAATGACCCTAGTACATGCAATTGCGCTTCGAAAAGGACAAAGTGGAGTATTCTGAACCCTCCAATTACGGGTAGCGTTGTTTCACCCGAACACAACATCCCTCAACTTGCTAAGTTTAAATCAAGTTTTTTAGTACATTGATATTGTTTGGATACAAAACTAGACTAGGTGCCATTATCTAACAAAGCGTGTGTGCAGTATGAAATCTCCCGTACTTATCGGTTATCTAAACAGTGCTAATACTATGTAAAACCAATTTTGAACCCAGCTTACTTGTACTGGATTCAGCATAGAAATTTACAATTTGGCCAGAGTGACTTTTCTTCGAAATTAACACTTGAGCGTTGGGAGTTAAAGCAGTAGAAATTTGTGTTACACTATATTTCATCACTTGTTAAAGGACGATGATCCTTGAACATTTCAGAAAAATACAAATAAATGTAATGCTTTTGCTTACAAACTCCACAAGTCAACCGCACCCGTTACAGCGCGCAGACTGCTAGCGTAATGGTCTGCGATCCAAACCACTTATTGGCCAATGGCCATCCGGGCCCCGATAGCTTGGCACTCAATGCGTTAAGCCAAAAAATAATCTAAGTTGAACGGTATGCAATGGTGACACTGACGTGGTGACACATGCAATAAATGATGTGACACTGACGTTCTTTATGATAGAATTGCGCTTTTGCGATGTGGATTCACTATTGTGGATTGGGGGCCCGGATGGACTAGTGGTTTGGACCATTACGCTAGCAGTCTGCGCGCTGTATCGGGTGCGGGTTCGATTCCCGCCTTCGTCCTGGGTGTATATTCCTTTCTCTGTGACAGTAAAAAATTCTTTCTGTGTCTGTCTTACTTGACGAAGGCTTCATAAGCGGGCAGGGTAGGGTAGGTACATATATATTCCGGCTTGTGGATCAGAGACCCGCTCATAAGCCTTCGTCAAGTAAGACCCATAAGCGGGTCTCTTACAAATAGTTCTATAGTAGGGTAGAGGAACGACTCGTACTGAGCTGCCATAGGCAGCCATGGCTCACTACGGAGCCCGAATAGAGTGGCAAAAGTGCTAGTTAATTTATAATTTTGATACTGAGAAAGGAAGTACACCCAGGGCAAAGGCGGGAATCGAACCCGCATCCGTTACAGCGCGCGGACTGCTAGCGTTATGGCCTGCGATCCAAACCACTCGGCCAGTGGGCCCCACATGCCACCCTATATTGTCTCCGTGTTGGTCCATCTTGCTGTTGAAAGGTTCAGTCTCTACCCTACTATAGAACTCTTTGGTGTCTTATACAAGCACATAAGCCGGAATATATATGTCCCTCCCCCTCCCCCTACTGTGGATTAACTAAAACTAGGTATACACGGAGGGACGGATCCATGTGTGCGTCGCAGTGTACGTACGCGGGCAGCCCAGTAATTTTCTAGAGAGTTTTTTCCCTCCTGCACGAATATGTCTATAGTATGGCCAGGATAAGGACAGAACCAAGAACCTTCTCGGTGAGATAATTGTCGATTATCACTCTCGGTCGCTGGAGGACCTTTAAACAAGGTGCTGAAGTTCCAGGATTAATACAATATTTGGTTTCCTTAAGTTCATGTCACTTTAACAGAATGGGCAAAAAAAAACCCTTGCTTTCACTGCTTCTTATCCTATTTTCTAACTATCAAATAGTTTTACAAAGTTTTAAAATATTATTCTACTTCATGGCAGTTTCATGGTTTCGTCAATTTTTCAATTGATTCAAAACTAAATAACCGAAATTAAGTTGGCATCAATAAAAGTTTTTCTGTTACTGGTTTGAATTGAAATGTATTATTTGTAAACAAATTGACGAGTAACAAGTTCTTTTAATGAAAATCTGATTAAAAAGCCCTAAGAAGTTTTAGCTATAGAATTAAACATGCAGATTGATCAGCCAGGAGTCGTAAGCGAAATAAAATAATAGAATCTTTCATTACTCATATCTCAAAGCAGTTAGTTACTCTCTTCATTTTGGTGGACATTCGATATTGCTTCCCCGGTGAACTAAAATGAATTTCTCATGTCCTATTTGTTTGGATTTGTTCGTTGGAAACGATATCTGTGCTACACCCTGTGGGCATGTTTTCCACTCCAAATGTATACTCAAATGGACTGACAGTTCGAAAGCATGTCCAGAATGCAGAAAGAACCTCACAAGGAATAATGTTATAAAACTCTATTTTAATACATCCCACAATGATACTTTACCCACTACAAATGCTTGCCTACAAAACGATCTCGATTCTAAAGATGCGGAACTTAAAGGGAAAGACAGAGAACTTTCCTTAGCCAAATCTAAAATTAAAGACCTTCAAGAACATTCCGCTAAAATTGAAGAAATGCATCAAACAATGTATCAGAAGTATCTTGCTGCTGAGTCAAATCTCACTTCTGCTAAATTGCAATTGCAAAGAATCCACAAGTTAGAAACCAAAGTACAACAATTAACTAAAGAAAATGATCGTTTAGAAAGTCAAGTAACCCAATTTAGTCATATTCATACAGTTTTGGAAGGGAATCAGCAAGAAGCCGAAGAGGTTCTGCGAGAACAAGGGGCATTGTTATCAAAAGAAGTGGGTGGGCATGTTGCAAAGAACATGGCTGCCTTATGTTCAATTCTAAAACGGGAACTTTTGAGTTTGAAAGGGAAAAAAGAAGAATCCAAAAAAAGAGAAGATGAACTATTGTATCAATTGGGCATTAAGAATGCAAAAATCAAAAAGCTAATTGAAACGGAAGTGCATCTTAAACAGCTATTGAAAACATCAAGTCCTAGTCCCCGTCCAGTAAGCTGTTCATCAATTGGTAAAAAAGTGTTCCCATGTGCCTCTAAAGACTCAGCAGTTGACGGACAGTGGACTCCAACCAATATGGCAAACTGTAGACCGTCAACTTTGACTAAAGCTGATGAAAACTCTGACCTTACACCGATTTCAATTCCGTTTACAGAAAAAAGGAAGCGCTTGAAGCAAGTTGTTGTTAATAAGGGTGCCTCTCCAACCTTGTCAAATGACAATCCCTTCAATATTCATTTTGCAAAGCCTGTTCTCTCGACTTTTAAAAGAAAAATGGATCATGACGAAGATTCTGTAACCCGTGTTGGATACAATGGTTTGGGTGGACATGAACGTGTTATTTTGGCAAAAGCACGAGAAAGTATAACCACTAAACCATATAAAAAGAATCCTAATGTCAAAAAAGGCTAAAGTTTTAGGTAGAAAGGAATTTTTTCAATATGTTTTAAGTATTGTTTGGTGTAGTAGCATTGAGACATTTAAGTTAGGATCAATTATATTTGCAGACTAATGACGATAATAAGAACTGTAATTTTATTTTCCTGTTTTTTTCTTAACTTCTATTCCTACTCAATTTTTGAATGAAAATCTGTTGCATTGGCAAAAGCATTATTTATAATAACAGCTTACTCAACCGTAATAACGGACATCCTAAGCTTATTTTCTTGAGTTGTGTTCTCCCACTTGGTGAAACAAAATTAGTTGCTGGCAGAGTTTCTGTTTGGCATATGAACTACATATCTTTGAAAGAACATGAGCATGGTTGTATATTTCAAAATGCAAGTTAAAGGGTAAGAATATTTTAACTATTTAAAATATCTACTGAACTAGTTTAATGTGTAAAGTGAAATATTTTTTCAAATGTTATAGTGCTATAGTAGTATTTATAAATATTAATGATGGTTTGATTATTTTTCTGCCTTCTCATGTTATGGTTGATTAAAAAAACATAAGTTTTAATTTAGAAAATGATGACTCCATTTTTAAATTTCCAGTCTTTTTTTTAATGATAGGAGGCGAGTGTGGTTCATGTATAAGTAAAAAATTGATTTTTTAAAATATATTACATGCTATATAAAATATTCTACTGAAAATAAAGATAATTCCAACTTTTTTTTATGTATGTATTATTAAAGTGAAATGTTTTTTCTTTAAATTTTAAGTATTGCTTTTGTGTAGGAGTATTATAAATGTTTACTATTAGTTTGATTACTTTTCTACCTTTTTCATGCTATGGTTAATTTAATAAAAACATCAATTTTTAAAAAATGATGGCTATTTTTTATTTTTATTTCGACTGTCTTTTTTATTGATATTAGGCCTCTTGTAAAGATTTTTTTAAATAGATCATTGTATGCCTATAAAAAATGGATTTTTTAAAAATTCATTATTGTATGTTTATAAAAATTAAATTTTTTAAAAATATATTATTTGGAGCTGTCCATAAATAACGTCACACATATTTTCTTTATTTTTAACCCTTTTCTTCTTGTGTCACGCTCTCATATCAAACAATATTATGTTAGCCAGTAATAAAATATTTTACGGACAAATTATTTTATTGATGTTAATTTGTTTGTTGCCGAATAGCATGGATTTTGATACTTAAATTAATTTTTTCTTTTTTTTCCCATAACTTTTTTTTAGTTTTGATTTTCAAATTCTTAATTGATGTGAGTTATGTTACATTTCTTGTAACCCCCTCCTTAATGGGCACAAAGTGTCACAAAAAAATGTCCCTATTTATAGATGCGACAACATTTATGGATAGTCTCTTTTCTTAAAGAACTTCTTGTACTGTTTTTATTCCATGTACCTTTAATATTACCTGTAAAATGACTAGCTTTCTATACAAATTTGTTAAAAACTGAAGTTATTTTATATTGGATGTAATAACCATGACTTTTATGGATGAAAATTTTAAAAATAAATTATAAATATAGACATCACCAACAGCTCAGAAGTTTTTTTATTGGAAGTTAAATGTTTTATTGAAGAAAAAATAGCTTAAAATGAATATTTCTTTAAAAAGTTATCTCAACTATAACCTCATATGAAAATCCAAATAACAAGGTATTGTGAAATTTTTGATTAGTTTTAATCCACAAGGGAGAAAAATAATAAAACAAAGTAGTTCACATTTTATATATCAAGCATGATGCCTCATCATTTGTCATAACTGAAAATTTAAAAAAATTACAATAATTACTCCGAAGTGGGAAGTAGGCTTCGTAAAAGTCAATGCTAGAAGGTTTAACCAAAATTGAAGCAGAGGAGAAATTGAAACAGTGATTAAACACCCAAGAATGCATAGCGAGAGTGTAGCTTTCTGACATCTTCAGCCGCTACACATTCTTGGGAGTTTAATCACCGTTTCATTTTCTCATCTGCTTCAATTTTGGTAAAAAACTTCTAGCATTGACTTTTACGAAGCCTACCATATTCTTGAAAAGCACAATAACTTAGTTAATTCATCTAACATGCCAGAGTTCTCCCCAATTTGGAAAAGCTTCATAGCAACAGAATAACCTTTTGTTTTACGACCACATTTTTCTCCCACACACTATCCTTCCCCCCTCTACAACACCCCTTTCCGGATATCATGTTTCACAACATCGCATCGTCAACTGTCAGTTTGTGTTGTGTACCATTCTGATTGAGGGTGAGCATGACCCTTCTCAGTTCTATGGTTCGTGAGCCACAACAAATATTATCATGTTATAATTTGGCATATTTAAGTCAAGAAACATATTTTACTCGAATTATCTCAATTTTCTCATTATTATCAAACACTCTTTCATCAAATATCTAAACCTTTACCTGAAAGAATTTCACCCGGGCGGTGAAAAATTAAAAATTTTGTACTGCAGCTCAAAAATATATTTTATTCCCGATATATTTTAGAATAGAGTACTATAAAAGCATACTTTAAATTTTCTCTACATAAAACCTTCGAAACTAACCTAATATTAAATGATTAAAGGTTTTATTTTTAAGTGCTTTCTCTGAAAGAGCCTGTATTCCATAGCAATGTACTAGTAATACTAAATCTGTATTGTTATTCACAAAGAAAAATTGCTGCATTAGCTATTATCTCAACCAGGGTTCGAAATTCACAGTCGCAAAATGCGATAAGTTTTTTTCGATTTGCGACAACAAAATAAATTTAGTCACAGTTATCGCGACTACAGTTTTTCAAAAAATCGTCACTACTAAATTTTTTAGATCGGGGTTTCCAAGAATCTAGGCAGTTAAAATCACTCTACAAATTTTGAAACTTCGGCGAACTTTTTATTTTTAAGGTTTTTATTTTGCGTATTATAGAAGTAAAATATAAAATAAGTATACTCGGGAGTTTTTCGCGCCTGTTCTCTCGCTATAAGATCACTATTGGAGATCATAATAGCAAGATGATTACTTTCTTCATCTCAACAAGTAAGTTCAAATTTATAACATTTTCTGCACAGGTTTATGTGTACAAGTTTTATAAAAATTAGATAAGTACTTTTGCTTTCACGACATAAATGCAAACAATTATTAAATTATTTCGCATCGGCGATTCGGGCTTTGCGATGTTGTAAGTTTATTTAAAAGTAGTAATCAGCTTGGGTGAAGTTTGAAAATAAACTCCTCGGCGCAACAACCCATTATTGGGCCAAGGCCTGAAGTGCCCATTTCAGTTTACGTGACCAAGGGCTCTGGGGTGCTAGGCATATGTCCCGGTTAGGTGGTCAACCTCACGCGGAATCCCCAGCGTTTAGTTCCCAAGCATTCTTGGTCCTCATTTTATCGACCCACTTAAGAGAAGAAAGTATGAGTCAACCCCGGACCTGTGGCATGGTAATGCGAAGCACTACCACTAAGCCACTGCGCCTCACTGTGAAGTTTGGAATAATAAATCATTTTATTGTTTTATTGTTGAGCTTTAACTTATAATTGTTTTTGGCATCGTCGAAAATTTGTGTGAATCAACAATTTGTGTAATCACGTTTTTAAAAAAAAAATTTATGAAAATTTTGCTAATACTTTTTCTAAATTTATACCATATAAACTATTCTTTTAATTTAAAAAAATTAAATTTAATATTAAGAGCTTAAAGTCGTT